>JBAMJV010003351.1:0-91326 GCA_037951105.1 Echinarachnius parma | reverse complement strand
TATCGACCTTATGAAACAATACATACATCTTACTGTATATTGTAACGAAATCGCGGTTTTCACTAAAAACTTTGCAAAATTTAAAATCAATATAACAAGATACAGCCTTAGAAAAATATTATTAGACCAAGCACCTTTTGATAAATTTGTTCGAAAATGTTACGCTATTTTGTTCATTTTATAATATTTTAAAGTACCAACGCGAAGAATATTACAATGTTGGAAATTATTAATAATAAGAGAACTATGGGCTTAAATATTATTATTATATAAGTTATAAGTCCCATGTGCTTCAGAGATCAACCTGAACAAGAAATTAGAAAACCCAACTCAGGATCGATACTAAACGATACTAAATGCTCTTCGGACCAAAAATACAGGATCGTTCTAGTGACGTAAATGTTAGGTCAGATCAAGTGTTAGCAGACGATGTCTCATTGCAAATGTACATGTCAGAAGTGCACTCATTTTGTCCTTTCAATGTTTATCGTTACCATGAGTACACATTAAATTTGTTTTATGACATTTTTAAGAAAACGTAACTCCGACCATGAATATATTATTGATTCCCGTAGAAACGGCTATGGCAAGGATACAATATTAAATGAAATAAGTTATGTACACTGTCCCATTTTACACACTTGACGCCCATGTCGAACTTTATGGGCCGGTCATACTTACGGTAGTGGACGTAGTGATCCGTAGGGTAATTTAATGTGGGTCAGACGTGGTGTAAGTACGTTAAACTAGGTTAAACTAGGTTAAACTACGTGGAACTACGTTGAACTACGTTAAGGTACGGTGGTTGGCCACGGAAGGGTACGGATAAGTACGTTTAAGTACATTTAACTACGCTAGACTACGCTAATGTGGGTACAGCTTGCTCACGGACAGGTATGGAGTGGTACGTCTGACTACGCTTGAGTACGAGAGACTGCGGTAGCCACTACGCTGGACTACGCTAAAGAACGTCAAACTACGGTAAATAGCAACCCCGCACGGAGTATAACAGCCAGCCGGTGGTGTGGTATGGCCATTATGCGCTTGTTTTTCAAACATAGCAGTTCTGTGAAATTTGTCTATATTTTTGCTCAAACATGTCTTGATCAAGACTGTCGATGCTGGTTTTGTACACAGTAAAGAACGTTAGAGTACGCTAGAGTACATTTAGGTACATAACGAAGTACGTTACACTACGCTAGACTTCGTTAGACTACGTTAGACTACGTTGAACTTCGGTTTAGTACGTTATTACTACGGATGCCTTTAACGTACCGCTCTATTGAACATGTTCAAAAATTAAATCGAAGATCACGGCTCCCTCGAGTTAATACCAAGTTAGCATCACGTACAACTACGGTACGATACGGATGCTAGTACGTTCAACTACCTTCAACTTCGTTCAACTACCTTCAACTTCGTTCAACTACGATCAACAACGTTAGCCACCACTACGTTCAACTACGTCAACTACCGCAAGTATGACCGGCCCTTTAAACTAGGTTAAACTAAGTTGAACAACGTGGAACTACGTTGAATTACGTTAAGGTACGGTGGTTGGCCACGGAAGGGTACGGATAAGTACGTTTAAGTACATTAAACTACGCTAGACTACGCTAATGTGGGTACAGCTTGCTCACGGACAGGTACGGAGTGGTACGTCTGACTACGCTTGAGTACGAGAGACTGCGGTAGCCACTACGCTGGACTACGCTAAAGAACGTCAAACTACGGTAAATAGCAACTCCGCACCAGAGACAACAGGTCGATGTGATTATTATGGACTTTCAAAAAGCATTTGATAAAGTGCCTCACAAAAGATTGTTATTGAAGTTGTGGAATAATGGTATAAGAGGGAAAATACATAGATGGATTGAAGAATTTTTGACAAAACGTAAACAACGGGTTGTCGTTGAAGGGGAACAATCTGAATGGGTCAAAGTTGACTCTAGTGTGCCACAAGGTACAGTTACAGAGCCACTATACTTTTTGTTGTTTATAAACGACTTGCCGGAGGGCATCAAGTCCAAGTGTCGTATATTCGCAGATGACTGTATCTTATACTCAACAGTATCCGGCCCAGACGACGCAGGAAAAATACAAAGGGACCTCGACACCCTTACAGAATGGCAAAACAAATGGCAAATGGACTTCAATGCCCAAAAGTGTCATGTTTTGCGCATTACTCATGCAAGAACGCCATATAAATACCAATACACACTCAACAACACTGACTTGCAAGAAACAAAGACACACACATATCTAGGAGTGGACATAACATCAGACCTAACATGGAACACTCATGTGGACAGGATTTGTGCTAAGGCAAATAGAACACTTGGTTTTTTGAGGAGAAACTTGTATGATTGTACTAGACATATTAAAGCAATGTCATACAAGACCTTAGTTAGACCCATTTTAGATTATTGCTCCTCTTTATGGGACCCACACATACAAATTTTGATTAACAAAATAGAAGCAATCCAAAACAGGGCCGCGCGTTTTGTAAGTGGGGATTATAGTCGTAAGAGTAGTGTCACCTCGATGAAACAGAGACTGAATTTGGAAACGCTACAACAGCGACGCAAGTCAAATGGACATTGCATGGCCAAGTAATGAGCGAAAATGCAAAGTAATAATTGAAAAAAATATTACAAGGTCTTGTAATAGAAGATACAGTACTGTTGCACGTTTGATGTGCTCATACACGACTTCGTCTAGTTTTTGAATCGGATCACTGCATTCGTGCATGGGCGTGCGTGATACCGCAGCCCGATTTCAAAGGTGGATGTGAACAGTTGAGTAAATAATAATGAACGTTCTCCAGACAAACGTTTGTTTGGTGCATGTGTGTTTTTTCTTTCATTATCTTTCAACAATGCCCCAATCTGCAGAAATATATGATATGAAATGATGCCATTGTAGACTCACGTACTCACGTACAAGTACATGTAAAACTGGAAATTTTGGTTGAGATTGCAGAACTATCGATCATGTTTTGGCAATTTGTACATTAGGTATTATAATACCTGTCAAATTAATGATTAAAGCTAAACAGCAGCAATGGGAAAGTCGAGCCCGAGACCATGACCAATGGTTTAGTTGTGTAAGCAGGAGTGTGGGGGTGTCAACAAGACAGAATGTTGATGGCCAAGACCGATAAAAAGTGGGTCTTTCTGGGGGTGGGGGTGGTACGCACCCAACACACCCTCCCTGGCTACGGGCCTGTATGACCCCAAAATTGCACAAAAACTCTACAGTTTTGTTTAGTATACATTATATAAAGGTCCATGGCGTAGCCAGTGTCAAGCCATATGTCTACTGAGGAGGGGTCGGAAGGTAGTTTAAAGTGTGCGAATATATATGGGTACATAAAATCCTGTTTTATGCATATTGAACAAGCCAGAGCGACCAGAGGCGACCGAGTTGGTGACTTGGTCGCTCAAGCGCTAATTTTGTGGTCGCTATACACATATTTATATGTGCGTCGGGACCCAAATGGGGTGGTCGCTGGTTGCGTTAGGCAGGTGGTCGCATTACGCAGGTCGCTTAACACGTGATGTTTCACGGGGGGGGGGGGGGCAGAGAGGAGTCGTTATGAGCAGGTGGTCGCATTAGCAGGTTTGCTTTGCAAATTTCTGTCTTGTTTCTAGATGAGCGTTAAATGTAAGGAGTTGCATTTTTCTGTCTAAGTTGAACAGAAATGTTAGTTGCCTAATTGGACCACCAGACAAGACCATTTGTGACCGGCTATAGCAAAGCCTGGCACTTGTTGGTAACAATCAAAATGCAGATTTTCATACCATTACAAAGGCCTCATCACAAACTTTCATTTGATGCTTTGTTCTAACTAATTGGTCAATAATTAACGAAGATATGATTGTTCCAATGTTACAATCATAGGTCTTTTACATACATTTGTGTGAACTTAAAATGCCCATTTCTTCAAAACATGAATTATGGACAGGTGCCGGGTTTTGCTATAGCCAGTCACATTTATGAAATGTGACTTGCCCGACATCAGTTTTTACCTGCCCCAGATATTCAGGCTAGTTCTAGTTAATCCGGGAAAAAATTAATATTTTTTATTTTGGGGGCTCCCTTTCTACTTTTATGGAAGTTTTCGGGGCTACTTTTCTAACTTTCGGGGGCTACTTTTATAATTTCTCTTTTTTCGAATTTCAGGGGCTACTATCTAAATGCTGTAAGTTATCATCTGATTGGCATTCGATCACGATCGGGGGCTACTTTTTTTTCGGGGGCTCTTTTGGGCATTTCGGGGGCGAATTCGCCCGCCACCCCCGTGTATTTTTTTCCCTGGGCCTAGTTTCAAGCACTGGGTTAGCACTTAAAGGTGGTTTGGATTTGTAAAACAAAACATATGTGCAGTGCCATCTTGGGAACCCCTTGCGTCAGTGCGTAATACATGCTGACTCAAGTGTTATGCAGTGGAAGCAATCAAGCCAAGTTCAAAAAGGCGATCTGCAGTGCAGCATCTCAATGCTGGACCAGAAGAGTTTGTGTCAAACTTAATTTCGCTGGCATAAACTGGCGTGTCATTCAAAACTGTATATAGTTGCAATCCTATGATGTCTCCTCTAGCAGCCTGACTTTATTAAATTTATTGTTATAATTTAATTCTCAAATATTACCTTTGGAGAATTTAACCACTAAAGATCTAGTAAGATTGTCAAAATCAACAAAACTTACTTAGAACTATAGCGGCTCTCACATACCTCCTTGTAAACATATTACCAATAGAAGCATGACACCGCGGTTTCGGTTTTTTTTAACCAGTTCAGTCTTTCAACTGCGTACAAAGTTAGCAAATATCATTTAGCATTTTGCTGATTACTAGGTCATATGACATTCATTTACCATGCAGTATTGACACTTCACTGAGAGGATCACAAAAATACACATGTTATGAATCCTTTGTCCGGTTTTGCATGTCTACAATGTTACTTAGGCCTGGGATGAATACCTATTTTGCTACACAATTAATAGACAAGAAAGGTATTCAAATAGTCAGGATATCCAAATAATTTTAAATACATTTAACAAATATATGTGACCGGCTATAGCAAAACTCTGCACTTGTCGGTAATTCATGTTTTAAAGAAATGGGCATTTAAAGTTCACATAATGTGTGTAAAAGACTTTAGATTGTAAAATTTAAACAATCATACAGTGTGTCCCAGATAAAACGAAACCGGATTTCATGGCAGAAAATTTCTGTCATAATGAATAATTTCTTTGATGAGATATACATGTATGAAAAGCTCTATCTCTCTTCTTTCATTTGATGTACAACTTGTGTCACAAAATTCACGCATGAATGAATTAGAACAATGGAAATTGGTGTTACAAAAATTCCATTTGCACGCAGAAATTGCAGGTTTGGGTGAGTTTTTAGGGTAGTAAACGTACTTATTATGAAAAAGGACAAACACCACATACAAATTCATATTTTTATCTTTCATATGACACCTCATGATTAAAAAATGATTTATGCCAGAGAACGAGAACAATGAAAACATGCTTGATTTCAGCCCAAATTATTAACTTTCCTGATCTAGCATGTTTCCCATATTTTCCCTGATCCCCATGTTTGTGTAAATTCACTCATGCATCAAGTCCATTGTCATCCGCTAAGTCAGGAAAGCTGAGCGACTTCTTATACCCCAGTCACACCGCCAAACCGAATCCAGACCGACACCAAACCGAACTAAATTACACATTTCCACTTTATCGGGCTCCGACAAGAGACCGAACTGGCCAGGGCTTAGCAGTCACACCAAAATCATTCGGTCTTCTATTCATCGCGTGAATTCGGTTTGCATTCGGCCGAATCAAGGCCGATACGACCCCGATAATATTTGAATGGACCCCGACATGAAACCGACAATTCCGAACTCACATGGAACACAGCCCGAATTCATCCCACTAGTATAAATACGACACTTGGGTTTACTTTATCTGAACGAGAATCATTTCCGATATTAGTTTCATGTTCTATTTCCCAACTCAACATTACGAACATGATTGTTTGCGAATTTCTGTCCGATTTATGTTTCATTATAATTATATTCTTTGTCAAAGTACAGGATGAAGTAATCTATCCCTCGCATATAATATATCCCCAAGTTGATTTCTATCCGTCGGGTTTATATCAGGTTTATAATAGCTTCTGACCACTCGAGCAATGAAAATTAAGGGGTTTCAGTGACGAGCGCCGTACTAGGGTTTTCTATAGCTCAGTCGGTAAGAGCACCGGACTAGCAATCCGAAGGTCTCGGATTCGAATCCCGTTGGAATCCCATTTTCTTTGCTCTTTTCAATCACATTATATATTTCTGGTCAGTTTCTTTATAATTATGTTTGAATTAAAGTGATCCATGTAAATAACTTATGAAAATTACTTGGAGCTTCCTCCTTTCTCTTCTGCCGTGTTGTTTAGCTTATGGTAAGAGAATAATAAAATAGGGTTAGATTTTTTCAAATGTCCCTTCAGTATGAAGATAATTATCATTGAAAATCATCGGAGTAGCCGAAACCTTCGGCAGCGCAACCGTTACGAGTCGATGTACCCGACTGCATTGAGCCAAGCACGCACAGATTATACACGGGTGCGGATATCGTCAAACGGACGATTATTACTGCGACAAATCTACGGCAGGCCACCAGTATTCGGTGATAAAATATGAACTCAATATTCGGTTTTTTCACCAGGTAAACAGTAGTCGTTTTCTTTTAAACTTTCACAAATCTTTCAATTGTATTTTACAATGATATTGATATAGGATTGAAGTCTCAAATGTCATTTTGTGCAATATCTGACACTTTACATGGATCACTTTAATATTATAATGATAGAAATAAACAGCAGTAATGTTTTATCTGAATAGTGATTGCATATGTTTTTGCTTGTGTCTACCTAACGTCCAGACTCATAAATTACTTACAAAGGATCTAGTAGCAGTGTCCACAAACTTCCGAGAGTTTTTTCATATACCTCGTTGTATTTATACATTTAAGAACAGGTTTTGGTTTTCAAAACGCCGAAGTTGTTATGATGTATGCTGGAGTGTTTAAATTTCGAAAGTCTCTATTGGAGAGTTCCAACTGTGAAACTTTGAAAGATATCGACCCTCTTTCAAATATCGGATGTGCTCAAGTGGGTAAATATCGCATCGCTCGAGGGCTATTCGGTATTGATTCGGTTTGGTATCGGTGTAGTTGCGGGCATCATTTGGGTACCACATTTTCATTCTTTTTTTCTTGCGGTTTCAGTTCGGCCGAATCCAAATGGCATCAGAACCGAACCTAGTCCGAATTTTCACCCCGACACCAGATGGAATCCACTCCGAATCCTCCCCGCATTCCACGAACCGTCCCCGACACGTCCCCGCAAGCACCCCGATAATTTGTCGGAGTCCGAACTGGACCCCGATAAGAGACCGACAATTCCGATACCACATCAACACCAAACCGCTAGCACCCCGAACGTCCCCGCAACGTCCCTGAATTATTCGGTCTCGTGTAGGTTTGGATTCGGTTTGGCGGTGTGACTGCCCTATTACTCAACTATCTACTCATTTTGGCAGAAATTTATCAGGCATGTTTTCATTGTACTTGTTCTCTGGCATACGTTTTTTTTTGTGCATGAGATGTCATATAAAAGATACAAATATGAATGTTTATGCAGTGTTTGTCCTTTTTCAAAATAAGTACGTTTATTGGTTTATATTCACTTGGTCTAATACCACTTGGTCTAATCATCAGTTCGTCTAACTCCACTTCGGCTAAACCCATTTGGTCTAATCATCACTAGGTCTAATGCCCGCTTAGGCAATTGCCGTTTTGTCTAATCACCAAATGGGCCAATTGTCACTTCGTCTTCTTTTTTTTCCCCTCGTTTCGTCTATTATCACTTCGTCTAATTCTCAGTTAGGCTACTCTTCACTTGGTCTATATGCAATTCGTTTAATTACCGTTTGGTCTATAACCATTTGGTCTAATATCCATTTAGTCTATTACCATTTGGTCTATTACCATTTCGTCTAATACCAATATGTCTATTTTCCACTTGGTCTGAAAGCAGTTCGTCTAATGCCAATTCGTCTAAACACTATTTCGGCTAATGACCATTTAGTCTAATTCTCATTTGGTCTAACGATCGCCCACACTGACCTCTGAGATTGCCACCGCCTGCATACCGTGTGAAGGATTCCATAGGGCTGTAATTATAGCTCTATGGATATTTAGCCACAGCGGTTTCACTAGACGAAACCTGTGTATAAGAGAAAACTAATTGGCCGCTACAATCAGGTGACCTTCATAGACAAGTCCTAAAATATCGTTCGTACGCTCACCACCCAAGGGAAAATAGATATGTGGCCGCTATAAACAAGTGAACTTTATAGAAGAATTTCATCAAACAGTGTATATTGACCACCTAAAAGAAAACAAGATAGTGGGCATTATAATCAGGTACCTTAACAAAAAAAACAGGTTCCATAAAATCGTATATCGTCAAACAGGGGCGTAGACAACGGGGGGATGAGGGCTGGGGGGTTCAGCCCCCACTTTTTTTTGCTAAAAACAAAGAAATACATAAACATAACCTAACACACTATATAACAATTCAAATGTGGTCAGCCCTCCTCTTTCAAAACCTTTCCGCGGCCCCTGTTGAACTTAGTGGACGATGCAAACTATTACTAAGTAACACTGAATTACAATTATCAAACTTTACACCAACGTAACATTAGACCTTTAGACCAAATGGTCATTATACTAAATGGGCATTAGACCATGTGGTCATTAGCCCAAGTGGGACATTAGCCCAAGTGGGAGTCGTAGTGACGTAGTGGTATTAGACGAACTGGTAAATAGTCGAAGTGATATTAGACGAATGGAATATTAGACAATCTGGTGTTTAGACGAAATGGCATTAGACTAAGTGGTGTTGGACCAAGTGGATATTAGACAATAAGGGTATAGCCCAAATGGTTATTAGACGAACCGGCTAATGGACCAAGTGGTTGTAGACGAAATGGGATTAGACTATGTAGGATTAGACGAAGTGGATATTAGACGAAGCGGGGTTAGACCAAGTGGCAGTTTACCCGTTTACTACCCTAAAAACTCACCCAAAAAACTCACCC
Organism: Echinarachnius parma; assembly: GCA_037951105.1. Taxonomy (NCBI): domain Eukaryota; kingdom Metazoa; phylum Echinodermata; class Echinoidea; order Clypeasteroida; family Echinarachniidae; genus Echinarachnius; species Echinarachnius parma. The sequence continues at coordinate 82,156 of JBAMJV010003351.1, read as the reverse complement.
AAAAAACTCACCCAAACTTGCAATTTCTGCGTGCAAATGGAATTTTGGTAACACCACTTTCCATTGTTTTAATTCAGTCATGCGTGAATTGTGTGCCATAAGTTGTACATCAAATGAAAGGAGCGAAAGAGAGCTTTTCATACATGTATATCTTATCAAAGAAATTATTCATTATGACAGAACATTTTTGCCATGAAATCCGGTTTTGATTTTTACCGACAAGTGCAGGGTTTTGCTATAGCCGGTCACATATATATAATTAAACCGTAACTTAATAATGCACACCAGTATGCGGATATCCGAAAAGTAAAATAAGTCATGTTTGAATACCAACAGCTGCTCAGCTGTTCAAATTATTGGAATATTGGAATATTTATCCTAGGCCTAAATGTTACTAGATCCCTTTAAAGGTACACTTGAGTATTGGTACTTCCCGAAATGCCCCTTGACACGAAATTGGTTGATTTTAATTCCATTTGAAAGTTCATTGAATAAAACATGTAAAATGAGAATCATTCCCTTTCAAATGCTCTCATAGTTGTAACATTTGATTTAAAAATATTTTATTTTAACCTTTCTGAAATCTCTTTAACAGGTGTTGATAGTGAGCTCAGCAGTATCGACCCTCAGCATGCTGGCCTTTGCCTTGTGTGATCCAGGGGGTATGTCCAATTGTCACACTGTTTCATTTTAGCTGATAGTCGTGATGTTTAGAAGGTTATTTTAATTATGATAATAATTGTATACATTATAAGTTATTTAATGAAAAGGATAATGCATGTTTGTAACTGACCGCTTATGTTCAAAACCATTGCCTTGTGTGATGCAAGAGCGTTAATGAACGGTCATAAAGAATACACGTCATACAGTAATTCGTTGTAAAAGCTGACACATATTTTCGCTTTTTTAACCAGGAAACCAGTGTTCTTTTTCAATGAAACTTTTACACATCGTTTGGACATATCTTACAATGATTTTGGTACAAGATTGAAGTCTCAAACGTCATTTTGGGCAATATTTGACACTTTACAGGTGCACCTTTAACAATGTTCAATACAAAAAATAGTAATTTATTGGAATACATTTAATTTCAATATTATTCATCCTAGTGTTTGTAAATACCATAAAACTTGTGGCTTCTTCAATAAAGTGCAGCTATGCTGTATTTTTCAATGTAGTGCTTCTTACACAAATAAAACAAATATATACTTTGCCATGCTTTTTATACTCATAGATCATTTAAAAGTTTATAACATGCTTTCATGTTTTTTGTCAGAAATCTCCTCCTAACAGTTGCCTTTATTAAATGATTATTTTTTGCTTTGCCATTTCTCATTTTCAGACACCGTACTTGCTGCTTCACCCATATATGGTTCCATACCGTTCATTTTTTTCACTAATGCCGGCGTCAAAACCTTCACATTCCCTTTAAGCAGCAAGGTAATCACTGCCAGTGGTCAAAAGTGTTGCTTATTTTAGGAATTATGATACTTCATATTGTCGGGTGAGCATGAGAAGGGGTTTAAGTTGATTTGGAGCTAAATAGAGTTATACATACCATCTTGCGCGGGTAGGAGCCTCCTCTATGTGATGCAACATGTTAAGATAATAATTATGTTTATATACCTCACATCCAAGAATCCTGCAATCTGATTGGTTAAACTAGCGGTCCTCTTTCTCAATATGACCGCTCAGAAAACAAACAAACTAAATAAAAACAAAACAAACAAAGAAGATCATATTGATTTTTTGCCCGCTCAGCAAACAAACAAAATAAATAGGATTCTTGATGTGAGGTATATAATGTATAATAATTTTGTCAAATATGAATTCGATTTAATAGAGAGAGCTCTACCATTGATTACTACGTAGCTTTCAAACTCTTAGCATGATTATCTCCGAAGTACAGAAAGTGACATGGGGCCCTTCTCTCTCTTCGACCTTCAACCACCGAAATGCACTTGAATGCATTTAAATTTCATAGCACGTGTACATATCCATTTTTTAAAACTTGCCTCCTTTCATCATCCAAAAACGAAATAGTTGCAATCCTATGATGATTGAATGGTAGAAAGAAATCATATATCCTTTAGGAGCTTGATGTATATTTGAAGTCTCAAAAATGACTTTTAGAAAATCTTATGAATTTAAAAGAACCACTAGGGATCTAGTAGGAACCTCAAAATCTACAAAACTGACTTAGTCAAAGCTCTAGCAGTTCTCGTAACCATATTACCAATAGAAGCATGGAACCGGTTTAGATCTGACAAAGAGTGGTCTAGTCCTTATCGTCTCGTAATGTAAGCTCTAAATTGATACTTTATTTATTATGCTTGCTATCATGCAACCAAGAGAAACACCAGTTTTTCTTTTATAGTGATCCATTAACTTTGTCAAATGTAAACAAAGTCACTTGGAGCTTCCACATTTCTCCTGTACCTTGTCGTTTGGCTTATATGGACGCAGTAGAATGAAATGGGTTTTGATTTGTTGTTAATATCTCCCTAACTATGGATATATATATATATATATGTATATGATTGAATAAGTATTCCAGAAACACTTTTTCGATTGTAGCCAACATGAATAGAAAAAAGGTGATAAAATCTAAGAACATTATTTTCACTTTTTTCACTAGGTAAACAATGTTCTCTTCTATAAAACTACTAGAACAATTCAGAATTATCTAATAATGTTAGTGTTGTATGATTGACGTCTCAAATTATCATTTTTGGAAAGATTATATGAATTTAATGGATCACTTGACCATGTTTTTAAACATTGTGTTGAGGATATAATTGTTCAACTGTTTGTATTTTCAAGTGTGGAGCTGATGGGACAAAGCCATATGAGATGACTACTCAGTTCCTGGAAGATGCGCTGAAGGAAGCACAGAAAAGGGTGAGATTTATAAACTCCCAATACTAACCAAATAAACTACATTTTGCAATTCCCATAGACTTGATATAGGACCCACCAGGTTCATGTAGGCAATGGGTTAAAATGTAGCATATGGTATGGTTGCTGTGCATGTATATATACAATGTAGCCTCTATTTGGTCGTGTTTGTTCTTTATAGAGTGGTGAAGTGTGATGTCATCAAAAATCATTTTTTAGAATTTTCAAATTTGAACTTCATTTTCCGAAAGAGCATCAAAAATAATGTCCAAATACCGAAAATCAATTAAAAATGTTAAGTATTAGCTGAGATATGCCCATCCGAATGAATTTTATTTAAATAGGCAATCAGTGTTATAGTGCTCTGTACTCTATGCAGTATGCAGTATGCTTTTATTATCTAAAGTTTTCATGTCAAGAATCATTCAAAGGATGGCATTTTGGTCTGTCCCACTCATACATACATTACCATACTGATGTGTGTCATAGGCATTGCCTAGGCAATGCATGGCCTGGCTAGCATGAATTGACATACAAATATATGTATTGTCTATATGTACTCTGTACGACCAGGAAACTGGGCATGGCGTGTAAATGGTCATACTGCCTAGTATGAGGGCCACAAATATTGTAAATTGTTTTGTAATTTTAGAGGAGTTGGTGTATACCCTTTTTGGTTATCAAAACTGAAAATTATATTTGTATTTATTAATGATGTTCTTTTTTTCCTAGGGCCACAAGGTGAAGGCATTTTTGCTGATCAACCCTGGTAACCCACTGGGCACTGTGTACACACGCGAACAAGTCCTGGACTACTTAGGGTTCTGCAAAAGGTGAGAAACTAATTAATGGCCAGTATTCTACTAAATTTATCAAATTAAGCTAATAGAGACTAAACTTGAGGTACACTTGAGTATTAATTGGTACTTCCCGAAATGCCCCTTGACTCTAAATTAGTTGGTTTTAATTCCATTTGAAAGTTCCTTGAATGAAATACGGTATGTAAAATGAGAATCATTCCCTTTCAAATGCTCTCATAGTGGAAAATTTGATTTCAAAATATTGTATTCATAAGTCTACCGGCCGGGGGACATTTCGACTTTTTAGAAAAATACAAAAAATGCTCATAGACTACTTTGAAAAAAAATCTAAATAGGTTTTTAGATAGTTGTTTATGATATCTCTATTGAATCATTATTTTAAAAAAAAATTAAATGCACAATTTTGTATGAAAAAATAGCTAAAACCAATGAGTTTTTAGAGAGCACCCTTTTGAGTTGTAACAGCTCCTTTTTTAATGATAACAGGGTTTTTATTTTGTAATAGTCGTTTGTAATTGTGTAAACCTTTCAGTTCAGTTCAGTTTAGTTTATTTCATTTCCAACATAAATCAATATACATATCATTGTACAAAACAAAACAAAGGTTACATTATGGTATTAGTCCGGGAGCATGTCCACGTAAATAAAGTCCCGTGGGATTTTGTGTATGAAAGCAAGCCACCCATCCAAATGTCTCAAGGGCACCCCGAAGAACAATACAAAACATGTTGGCAGTCTGAAATCCCTGGCAGATGAAAATTGTGAGGGAAAAAAGGAAAACAACAAAATTGTACTTGGTAGACCTTTTTATTTTTAGGGGTAGGTCAATATTGGTACATGTATAGAGGGCGAGGTGATGAAAAACTAAGTGTAGATCTAAGAATTATCATGTAATGTTAATTATAGAACAAACTTTATTTGGTCGAAATCGGTTCAGAAACGGCTGAAATATCCATCAATGTATCATTCATCATATATGTGAGGAACCAACTTTGATTCGATAATTCAAGAAATTAGGAATAAATCATTACACATTTTTGAAAATGCACTAAACATTTGTTTTTGATGGGATCTCTATTTGGTATAATTATATTTACCAAGCATCACATTTACTATGATTCTATTTTTGATCAAAATATGGTTGATACTTGAGGTGTATGGAGCGCGCCTTGTTATGTTAACAACTACTTTTCTAAATAAAAAATTTTAAAAACTGTTTACACTACTTACTAGTGCAAGTATAAGTCCATTTATATTCTCACATTGTACTAAAGGAAGGGAGTAGAATCGTTATCAAGGCTAGCAGGATGAAGATCCTAAAAGAGGGGAAAAACTACAAAGTGACCAATCAAACCACAATCATCAGGCTACATTATCACATAAATAAACCAGTTATCGTCAGATGCCAATATAACATATTATAATTATATTGGTATTTTCACAAATGTGAAATACCCTATACTATAATTGTGGATATGCTGATGTAAATTTAAGCATTTTCATGAATGATATCCCTCTAAAACTAGACGTCATGTAAGATCATATACATTTCTGTAAAGTACATCATCCGCTAAGGGGTATCAATGATGTGCTCGATAATATGATATAAGTCTCAGATCACAAATGGCAGTATACATGTCTACAGTCATATAGTTCTTGAACCATAGATGTTGTGCAGTTGACAGCTAACACAGGAACTGCCCTGAGCTTCATCAGTGAGAACAGTGTTTGAGTGAACAATTTAATGGTTAATGAGTCCTGGAGACATGTGCAGTCACATGATATACAATAGCTGTTTAAACCATCAACCTGACCAGTTCGAGGATTTAAATCTTTGAAAAGCTGCCATATACAAGCTGTTTAATAGTGATCCCTCTTGAAGATCTTATCCCAATAAAGAACATGCTTCTCCATAGGAGGTTAGGTCACCATCAATGACAAGTATGCAATGTAACGGATTCAAACAGCATAATTATGTTATTATTAATGTTAATATCCCTGGTTAAGTGCTCATTCATGATAGACATGTGTGTACTCCAATGAACATTTATATGAGTCAAATACAACTTATAATTGTGTGGACTTGTTGAAACACTGACTCACCAGTACAACCTAAAAGGGTACGATGGCTCAGAAAATGGCCTACAACATTAAAAACAATTGTAACATTGTTTAAAGATGTAGAGTAGGTCACTTTGTTTTTCTTTGGTAGGATTATCATTTTTTTTTATCATGATTGTTTATTTCCATGCCCATTACTTTGTTTGATTGTATTATCGTGTACATGAATAAAAAGAATCTTCCAACTTAACAAATAAACAATAATTTGACTGAGAGTTGAGGTAAGCACTACTGCCTTTGCCGCTTCATTTATTTTCCCTTATCTTTCCCTACACCTACACAATATTTACACTCATTGCTTACTTCTGTATTACAGTATTAGTTCAGTGTTAAAGTGGACTTCCACACGATTTCAAGCTTCTAATGATTGAAAGACAGATATTCTATGTCAATAAACACAATTTTGTGTGAAAAAAGTATGATTGTGGGTTCTTATAATTGGCTTTGAAATTCTAATGACACAAATTCGCGAGCGAGCTTGTTCTATCCCACAATGCACCAATTTGTGACGTGCGACCCTCACTATGCGCTTATCTATGTTTGTACACTGCAGCGAATGTATTCTTTTGATCGGACCAATACAATGCTCGATCATGAATAGTTTAGTCCACGATGCGCCACTCTACCGTGCCTTTGAGCATTACTGCATTGTTGAACCGTTTGAAAATACTTGCCTGCCCGAAATTGTAAACATTTGGCTTTCATTGGAATTTGAATAGACACAAAGTCCTGTAAACGTGGTTATTGATTTTCCTGGCTCTGCATGGCCGGCTATTATGAATGACACATGCAGTGATCACAATGCAGTGGCACAGGATTCAAGCCTACTCAAGAAATTGAGCAAAGTGAGGGTGCTACGTAAGGGTCTCATGATTGTGTGCAGTAAATTTAATTATTTCCTCAGAGTTAATGACATTAGAAAAATCTCTTAGAAATCAACCAAAGAGAGTCAAATCCTGAAAATATTCAAGCACATCCATAGATTTATTTCCAATATACTGTACTTTTTAAAAACTCGTCCGGAATTCTCCTTTAATATTGGCAAAACAAACAGAAAAAAAAGGATAAGTGCATTTTTGTCAGATATATCATTAAATTGTTATTAGTAAGCAAATCACTTTATTCAATTGTTTATTGTTTGTATTATAATCTATATAAAGGCCTATTATGTATTTGAACTCTATAATCTATATCTATTTTCCCTATTCTACATTATGTACATTTCATAATCAAACATGTTTTACCTCTATTATAATGATTTAGTAAAATCAGATACAAACAATACACTATTAGGAGTAAACTTCGCACTGTGTGCATCTACGAGGTTGCCTAGCTGGAATGCTCCCCAGGGAGTGGACAATGTGCACTTTGTGTGCTGGATTGAGTGCAGTATGTATCCGATGACCGGGGTAATAATAGTAATGCGCCGCGAGCGTCGAAAGACGGAACGTGCGCTGTATAAGTAGCCACCATTATTATTATTATTATTATTATTATTATTATTATTATTATTATTATTATTATTATTATTAAGAACTCATATTCTTATGCCTTTATTTATTTTTTTTTCTTATGTGTTTTATTGTTTTATTATTTTTTTCTCGTTTATATCATTTTTAAAACTTTCAAAAATAACATTGAATGCCATTCGAAGAACTTCAAATACAAATTGTGTAACGTTTGAAATATCTTAAACATTTCAATGCGTTTTTGTATATAACTGAACGTGCAATTTCAAGTCCTTTGTATAACACGTGACTTAAAATGACACGTGACAGATTAACCGAAGATATTATGCAGTCAAATTTGGTATCAAAAGATGCACAAGACTCTACAGAACACAAATCTGAAGCAATATGATGATATCATAATGCTCTTTAGTGTAATTGTGAAAATAGCAGAGACAAACCTTCATGATTATTTTATTTATATTTAGTAATATTTAGTGAGAAATCGATTGCATGTCAAAGAGTTTACATTATCGCTCTAAGTTCCCCCCCCCCCCCCAAAAAAAAAAAACACATAGGTTTGCGAAGATCAGATGTCCTGCATTTAGTGCCTTATATTTATATTTTGATATTATGGTATAATCGGTTATCCCATGTTGATTACGTTAGGTTGTTTTTCGAGCACTAGCGCTATATACCAGGAACATCCGAGAAAATATTACAATAACAGGAAGGTGGTCAGGTTTCGTTTTTGGAAAGATCCGGTTGAGTTTAAATAACATGGATACATTTTTATAAAATAACATAATCATACAATAACACAATTCAGGGAGAGGGGGTGCAGGGGCCACGTGCCCCACCCCTACCCTTTTACCTTTTTACCTTGATTTATACGTTGAAGCATGATTTTCTATTGTGTTCATAATTTGGGGATCTTTATTTTCTTTGTTTGTCAACTCAAAGTGCCGCCCCCTCTTTTATAAGATCCTATCGATCCGCCATTGATAAATGTATACCAAGATCATAAGGCTCTATATTTGTCTTTGTTTTCTTATGTTTCGTGTTTTGGGCCTTCGAAGGGAAGAATCCCGGGTTTACACTTTCTTATCACTTCCTCACTTCCATGTGTCTATAATTGTGAAATCAGATTGTAAATGGGTCACGAACATAGTTTTGTCATTGTTAGATCTAAATAACAACTTTGGGAAACCCATAACAAAAAATGAAAATAATATTTTGTTTTTATACCAGACAATTATGCCGAAACATATGTATTTATATAAATTGCAAGAAATACTCATAAATCATTTGAAATTATAGCGTCACTTTAAACAATGTTCAATGTTCACAAAAATTATGTGGATTTGTATAATGTTACCCAATGGTTTGTTTCTCGTTAAATATTATTGACTGATTTTATGGCACTTATACAGTTAATTGTGATTAATTGACCTTTCACAACAAAATGATCGTTATGTCGCTGCAGCCTGAGAAGGTCAAGAGTGATCTGTGCGCTGAATTCGTCAGCTGTAACCAGCTGGCTGATCAGTTCACGACCCGTTACCATGTAACCTGGAGAGATACAGTGATGCCGATGAAGTCCACCTGATCTTTGATCGCTATGCCTATGATGTTCCTAATATACCTCTCTAAATGGTGCCACACGTGACAGAAGGCAGGGTGTTCAGCCAGTCATCGCCTACCACATAACAAATGCTACACAAATAGCAAAGGTCCCACTGAAACGACTCTTGTCACATGTGAAGACAAATGGAGCCCACTGGCTATCTTGCTAAGAAAATGCTGGTGAAGGCTCATGCAGAACAAAAGCAGATGGTTGTCGCATGGGGCTCACAGGAATTGTCAGCCTTCGTTAAAATGAACAGTTATTATTCAATGATGCTTGAATGGTAGAAAATCAAACAAACAGCCACGGGTAAGAAACAGGGCTGTTTTCATTAAAAAAAAGGAGTTGTTAAAAGAGGGCGCCCTCCAGACATCTTAAGTATCAACCATATTTTGATTAAAAATGTGAATCATAGTGAATGTGATGCTTGATAAATATAACTATACCAATAGAGATACCATCATAAGCAATAACAAAGAAATGTATGGTACATTTTCAAAAATGTGTTATAATTAAATATTTTCTTAAATTATCGAATAAAAGTTGGTCCGTCACATATATCATGAACAATATATTTATGGATATTTCAGTCGTTTCTGAACCGATTTCGACCAAATAAAGTCAGTTATAATTCTATAATTAACATTACATGCTAATTCTTAGATCTACACTTAGTTTTGTATCACCTCGCAAAAATATTATATTTTGAAGCGCCCTCTACACCAACATTGACCTACCCCTTAAAGTAAAAAGGTCTACCAAGTACAATTTTGTTGTTTTCCTTTTTTCCTTCACAATCTTCATCTGCCAGGGATTTCAGACTGCCAACATGTTTTTTATTGTTATTTTGGGTGCCCTTGAGACATTTGGATAGGTGGCTTGCTTTCATACAAAAAATCGCACAGGAATGTTCAGGCTCCTTGACTATATAATTAAACAGATGTACAATGAAAATAAGAATCATATACAATAAATGATATGTTTGGAAATGGAGGGATCCACTGAAAAGCAGTGCTTGTAGATTGTGGACCCCTCGAGTAATAATAAGGCAATTGAATAATAATTCATAAACAATTCGAATAATACTTTACAATCGTAATTTAAAAAATAACAATAAATTGTACATTACAGTTTGAATTGCTTCCAGTAAAAGTTACTAAAAACATATAAGGTGAGCCGACAGAGACTTCGAGGAGCAGAACAAAACAATACGACACAACACAAAACAACGTGCATAGCACAATGAAAAGATGAAGAGTAACATACGTGATGGTAACATGAAGAGAAAGGATGGTTGGATGTGGACGGAGACATAACTGTTCGAGCATGGTGGAGCTATAACTATTAGTTTGTACCGTAATGATGCCGCAGGTTGACCAATACTCAACTATCTCTTTAAGACTAAGACAGAATTTACTAAAAAAAAGAAAAATATATATATAATGTACATATATAATGTACATATATATAAGCGAAAAGTGAACTAATACATACATCTTTGGTTTCTTCCAATATTTAAATAACTGCAAAGAATAATCATAAATGATTGAGAAGGAAGCTGTATGTATTAGTTCACTTTTCGCTTGTATATATATATATATTAACTAATACTTGAATCATTGTGATCCAGCTGAGGTAAAGGCGGCTTGCATTGTTTGTAACTCCTTCCCCATGAATCAATCGAGTACAAAGGGCCGAGAGATTGGCTTGCCAATGACCTGAATTTGGATCTGTCTTCATTCACACGGTCCCCGTGGCCTAGTGGTGAAGGCGTTGGCGTTCCAATGTCCAAGCCAAAGACCCAGATTCGAGTCCTGGCGGAGACCAATTTTTCGACCAGTGCCTTTTTTTTCATTTGGAGGATTTAAAGGAGGAACATTGCTTATTAAGCTACGCCTACTATTATTCTTCCTTCTCAATCATTTATGATTATTCTTTGCAATTATATACATATATATATGTTCTAACTAATACTTGAATCACTCCTTTGTGATCCAGCTGAAGTGCAGGCGGCTTGCTTTGTTCGTAACTCCCTCCCCATGAATTAATTGAGTACAAAGGGCCGAGAGATTGGCTTGCCAATGACCTGAATTCGGATCTGTCTTCAATCACACGGTCCCCGTGGCCTAGTGGTTAAGGCGTCAGCGTTCCAAGCTGGAGACCTGGGTTCGAGTCCTGGCGGAGACCAATTTTTCGACCAGTGCCTTTTTTCATTTGGAGGATTAAAGGGAGGAACAATGCTTATTAAGCTACGCCTATCATTCTTCTTTCTCAATCATTTATGATTATTCTTTGCATTATTTAAATTTAAATATTGGAAGAAACTAAAGCTGTATGTATTAGTTCACCTTTCGCTTATATATATATATATATATATATATATAAGCGAAAAGTGAACTAATACATACAGCTTTAGTTTCTTCCAATATTTTAAATAATGCAAAAAATAATCATAAATGATTGAGAAAGAAGAATGATAGGCGTAGCTTAATAAGCATTGTTCCTCCCTTTAATCCTCCAAATGAAAAAAGGCACTGGTCGAAAAATTGGTCTCCGCCAGGACTCGAACCCAGGTCTCCAGCTTGGAACGCTGACGCCTTAACCACTAGGCCACGGGGACCGTGTGATTGAAGACAGATCCGAATTCAGGTCATTGGCAAGCCAATCTCTCGGCCCTTTGTACTCAATTAATTCATGGGGAGGGAGTTACGAACAAAGCAAGCCGCCTGTACTTCAGCTGGATCACAAAGGAGTGATTCAAGTATTAGTTATATATATATATATATTATATTGAACACTATGCAAATGCTACCTTTCATTAATATTATAAATCTGTAATTTTCTTAAAGGGACAGTCCCTCTTTTACAAAACGTCTGAACAGTTTCCAGTTGACGGATGGGGATGAATGTAACACACACACCAAAAGTCAGATCGAACAGCCCTGTAATTTGGATTCTACGAATGAGTCCCTCCATAAAACTATATATCGGTCAAAAAAGAAGTTTAACTGATTTAACATAATATTACAACAATATTGCACTTATTTTTATGAAGGTATTGTGAAGCCGACATTTGTAAAGGTATGTCACGGAAAAAAAATCTAAAAAATGAAGATTGTATAATTACATGTAGTCAGTTTAAGCGAGGTTTGGTTATTTTGATTAGTAATCGCGCTTACCCACTGTTATTCACGCGCGGGTCACGTAGCTAGCGCGGGTCACATAGGGGTCACGCATAGCGATGTGCCGCTCCGTGGAATCCGTGAGCGAACTTTCTGGACGGGTGAATATACGTTTCATGCACAATTAACCGTTGAACGATGGTTTATTAGATTTAGGTCTATAACTCCACGAAGAAGAGATTTCAAGCCCTAACTTTGTTCAGGCATGCTATTAAATGACATTTTCTTTCATATTAAACAATAACCTCGCAACTTTTGAAATTTGGCTTGCAAAAGAGGGAATTTTGTTTGTCTTTATTTTTCGTCACAGACATGACCTGCATTGCATCATTGATGAGATCTATGGCAGCAGCGTGTACGACCGCTCTGTGGAGTTTACCAGCGTGCTAGCCTTGGACCCTGAAGAGCTTCCCGATAAGAACAAGACTCATGTTGTGTACGGTTTGGCTAAGGTAATTTATTTAGATGAAAAAATGAGCAAAGAAAATGGGATTTTGTTGGGAATCGAAGCCGAGATCTCCAATTTGATTTGCCTATTTTTAATTTTCATTCCATTTGTATAATAATTTCTGGTGAGTTTCTTCTATGTTTGAGTTTATTTATGTAATGTATTTTTGTATCTTCGGCATTAATCTATATACACTGCATTATGTATTTTTGTTTTACCCATGTGCATACATTATTTGTTAATTTCTTTGTCATTTTATTAACTTGGTATTCTATCAATTTATAATAATAATAATAATAATATGAGCATTTATATAGTGCAGCTACTATAAATATAAACTCTACTGGGCTAACATTATTATTATCATTATTATTATTATTATTATTATTATTATTATTATTATTATTATTATTATTATTATTATTATTATTATTATTATTATTATTATTATCATTATTATTAATGTAGTTTTATTTTCTTTGATTTCTTTGCATTACCAACAGTCTTTTCATTCATTCATTTATTTTTCTTCTACTGCTTTGTTTGTTTTGCAGGATTTCGGGATGCCTGGCAATCCCACGGGATTAGTGTACACTTGGAACGAAGAGCTCCGAAGGGGTCTGGGGAAGCTGGTCCCCTTTCATCAGATAGCCGTCTTCAATCAAATCTCCGTTGCAAAGCTACTCGAAGATAGAGGTAAGAACTTGGCATTAATTAGTTTACATTCCTTATAGTATGAATTTCGAAATGTAAAAAAATGCTGAAAACTGCTTATCCGCTAAGGTAATCAAATGTAAGTAGCCGAGCTTTCAAATCTAGCAGATATTACAGTCTAGGCAAGAACTGATGAGTATGAATCTAGTCAGTTTTGGGGAATTAATGAACAAAACCTGTGAAGTTCTGTGAGATATTTTGCTATACCTAAAATCTCTGTTGCAAAGCTTCTTGAAAATAAAGGTGAGAATTCGGTTTTACTGGTTAAAAAATTATGTTTCGCTGATTTTGGATGATATCAGGGAGGGTGGGAGAAAGAATACAAGCTAAATTGTTAAACCCTTCCCTAGATTTTGGCTTGCTACAATCAAATTCCCATTGCAAAGATTCTCAAAGATATATGTTAGAACTCAACATTTGGAAATAATTTTCTAATATAGTGCTTAAAGTGAGGCCTGTAAAGTGTCCAACTCCACCAAAATTACTTGGAGCTTCCTCGTTTCTCTTCTACCGTGTTGTTTAGCTTATGGTAAGAGAAGAATAAAATAGGGTTTGATTTTTTTAAATGCCCCTTTAGTTTGACGATATCCGTTGTACAAGCTGACGCATATTTTCGCTTTTTTAACCAGGAAAGCAGTGTTCTTTTTCAATGAAACTTTTACACATCATTCGGAAATATAATATCTTACAATGATTTTGGGTACAGGATTGAAGTCTCAAATTTCATTTTGGGCAATATCTGACACTTTACAGGCCTCACTTTAACAGAGATAATGATCGATCATATAAGGTACTACATAAATGTAGTATACGTGTATTATTATAATTATTATTATGACATTGACATAATTTGATGCAATGGAGATGAGGCGACTTCAAATATTACACATTGTAAATGTTAAGCACTGCATTCAATTTACATGTATTACTAAAACATTGTTATGTGATTATTTGTCCTAGAGTGGATTCAGACGAAGTATCTTCCTGCAAATCACAAAAGACTGGATGAGCTGTCAAAAATTACCATGGCAACGCTTGATGAGCTCGGTGTTCCTTACATCAAGCCAAGCGCTGGACTGTTCATCTGGGCAGACTTCAGTAAGGTAGGTTTACCAAGCCTGAGGTTTACACATTCATTGATGATTTTTTTTTGTGCGGAGAATGTCTTAATTTTTTCATTTTTCTCAGGAGAAAAACAGCAAGATATGTGAGCTAATTTTCACTCGTCCGCAAACTCGAGAGCACAAACTACCACATCATGACGCTTCCACTTTATTATTATTATTCTTTTAATAATATAACAGTATCTTTCTGAAGCGAGATTCGATTTAGTGCGCCGTCTGGATGATCATTTCACGAAGGACGGTATAACCGTGCCATAGGGTGCAGCCTTCTATGCTGGGATTCAGAACCATCTTGTATTGAAAGACGATAGCACAATCTGCTACATCATGACGCTTCTAGTAGGTAAATTGCCACTTGGTCTACAACCATTTGGTCTATTCCCATTTGGTCTACTAGAAAATTATGAATCTGGCGGCTTAATTATGATTATGATTATGGATTATGATTAGGGTTAGGGTTGTGGATTAGGGTTAGGGTTAGGGTAAGGGTTAGGGTTAGGGTTAGGGTTTTGGAGGCATCAGGTAGTAGACCAAATGGGAAGTAGACCAACTGAGATTAGACCAAGTGAACATAAACCCCCTAGTATACTATGATTATTCTTTAAATATAGGTTTTCCCGGCCAATTTCCTACTTTACGCGCCCAAATTCGTTTATGTGCATTCAATTTCGTGCAGTTGCCTTGGATGAGTCGCTTTGGTCATTCAAATTCATACTCCGAGCATCCATATTCGTATATGGGCACTCAAATGTCAAATCGCGAACTTCAAATTCGCAAATGGGCATTCGATTTCATCATTGGGCGCTATTTTCAACAAATGGGCATTCAATTTAATACTGCAAGCTGACAATCGCTTGTTTGTGCATTCAATTTCGTTTATGGGTGACCAATTTCCAGACATGGTCATTCAATTTAAGTTACACAAACAACATCCATAGGTACTTACACATAAACATATTTACATGCATGTATACCATATACACACGCACACACATACAAACACACACATACATACATACACGACGACTTTGATTTCTCTTTTATATCATCATTACCGTTCTTTTCCTTACATAGTCTCGACCATTCCATCGTGTTATATATCTTTCCCTTTTCAGACATACTTTTCAACATTTATTATTCACTTTTCGATATTCATCAGTCACATTTTGTTTAGGCTTGTTTGTCAATTTTAAATAACTTTATATTCGACATATGTACTTACACATATAACTTTATATTCATTTCACATTGTGCTTTCTTTTGGTTTTACCTCTATTCGTTAATCATTGTCTTTACTTTATCATCATGCGATATTTAGTTCACAATTTTGATCTTTATTTTCATCACATTTTCTTATTTGTCATCATCTGATCTTTATTTTATCATCATCCTTTTTCATAATCTTTTGTTTATTGATTGCACATGCACAAAATAACTGTACATGTATATACCATATACCATGATGTTACATGTCCTAACATTTCCACTGTACATGTTTAATTTGAATGAAATGATAATGAACTTGTTTGCCCATGCGCGAATTTGAATGACCGAAATGAGACCGGAGACTGCTAGAGATGAATTTGAATGACCATTAACGAAAATGAGCGTCCATCGCTTACATTGGAATGACGCACGTGTGAAATTGGTTGCTCCGTTACTTAATATGAATGGCTAAAAACGAATTTGAATGACGATATGTCGATCCAAGCGCGGATTAGGTGAAATTGAATGCTGCTGATATGAAATTGCATGAGAAAATAGCGAAATTGACCGGGAAAACCTATATTATAACAGATCTTTCTGAAGCGACATATGAGGCGGAGCAATGACTGGCAGACCATTTCAGTGAGAACGGGATAGCTGTACCACAGGGGTTCAGAACCATCTTGTATTGAAAGATTTTAGTGCAATCCAGTACACCATGATACTTCCACTTTATTATTATTATTATTATCATTACAGTATCTCTCTGAAGCGACATTCGAGGCTGAGTACCGACTGGCTGACCATTTCATTGAGAGTGGGATATCCGTGCCACAGGGTGCAGCTTTCTTTGCTGGGGAGCCTGGTTGGTTCAGGATCGTCTTCTCACACCCAACAAAACTGCTTGTGGAAAGTAAGGCTCTAATGTATAGCATTGCCTTAAAAACTACAGGGGATTCTCATTATAATGAGAACTTGGGGGGTTCATGAAAATAATCTTGTTATATGACTATATGAGGGTAAAAAAATATATATATATACAAAACAGAATATAATTAAAGCGGAACCACAGTGACACAGTGTGCAACTTTCTACGCTAGGTATTTGGGCTGGTTTAGGATTATCTTCGATAATCCCTTACCAAACTAAAGTACTTGGGGAAAGTAAGGCTTTAATTTATAGCATTACCTATAAATGTGACTGGATGTATCATAACCCTGCCCTTGTCTGTACTTGACGTTCTGAATAAATTGGCATTTTAGGTTCACATAGTGTATGTTAAAGAATAAAGTTAAAGGGGACCACCAGGCAAAGAACAACACATTATATGTTTTGGTACCGTTTTGTGATATCAAATAGATACCCAACATTTTGCAAAGGGTTGTGTAATTCATAAACAAAGCAATTAATTTCCACCACTTACGAAACCACTGCTCTTTCCTGGTTCCATACGGGCCAACCATTTGCGAGTGCGCCAATGCTATTCACGCGTAAGATTTGTAAACAATAGATTCCCGGGCGATTCATTCGCTCTGCACACATTGCAATTCACCGCGCACATCGCAGTCTTCGCAATTCAGACCGCCTGAACGCATGCTTTAGAATGGTGATGCGTTTCCATTTTTTTTCTTTTCTTTCTGGAAACATACTTTTGTGAACTTGTTGATGGAATGGAATACTAAAGATGTTACCTTTCTTGAATAAGAATATTATTTTTGGGTGGTGGTACCCTTTAATAAAATTGGAACAATCATATCTATGCCAATTGTTGTCTGATATTTTAGTAGAATGCTTCACATGAAAGCTTGTGATGAGGACTTTTGTAGATCTTATGGCTTGAATATCTAAATTTATATTTTGAGTGACAAGTGCAGGGTTTCGCTTTATCCAGTCACAAATTACAGTGGAACCTCATTAAAACGATGATTTTGGAGCCATGAAAATTACCTTGTCATATCAGGATGAAAAAACAAAAGATTTTCAAAGGATATGAATAATAATAATAATAATAATAGTCCTTTCTTATGAAGCGCAATCTTACAGTTAAGTCTCAGTGCGCATAAATGAAATAGAGAGAGAAATAGAAGCGTATTTGAGCAAAGATAAAATAATTAAAACTTACAATTTATTAACAAACAAAAAAAAACAGTGAAACCACAGTCCCGCCAGGTGTGGCTTTCTATGCCGGGGAGCCAGGCTGGTTCAGGATTATGTTCTCTCACCAAACAAAACTTGTGAAAGTAATTTTAAAGAATTTAAAGTCCTTCCAGTGCCAATTTTGCTCACAAGGCAGTGCCTATTTCCAATTATGTAGCCCTATATACTGTATGTAGTGAAAACTACAGAAGAGGTCTACTCATCTAGTAACTCTGCATGTTTAACTTTTCCATCTCCATTCTATACATGCCTAGTGTCGGGCTAGAAGGCAGGGTTAAAGTATTTGGTATGACCCAATCAGGTGTTTCCCCTTTCCCAGTGTAGAAAATTTGTTTTATTAAAATAATATTTTGTAATGATTTTATATTTAAATATGTGTATTCTCTCTTTCTTTTCCCTTTTCTCCTGTAGGTATGAGGAGATTGAAGGAGGCATGTGCTTCATTCTCTGGTTGACGTGCTGCATACATTGTAAAAAAAAGGGGGCAAAGAAAATTAGTTAAAGGGAACCACCACCCTAAAGTAATATTCTTATAAATGAAATGTAATATTTTAAGTAGTCCATTCCACCAAGAAGCTCAGAAAAATTAGTTTCCAGACAAATTATATAATTTGAAAACCTATCACGTTACTTAAGTCATTGTTCATGGGTCTGCAGATAAAGACTAGTCTATTGTCTAGGACGTATGCGTCCACTGTACTTCTATTGTCTCCAAACGTACACAGGTATAGAATTGGCGCACTCGCAAACGTTTGGCGCATACGGAACCATCATCCCCGTTGGCTCCGTGAGTTTTAGTGATAAGTGCATTGTTTATGAATAACACAACCCTTTGCAAAGTGTTAAACATCTATTTTATATCAAACAACGGTACCAAAACATATTTAAACCATATGTCGTTCTTTGGTTAGTCCCCTTTAAGTAATCATACTTGTAATGCTGTGCTACATAGTGCCCTTAACTCCTTGAGTGCCAATGCTGTATATTTGCTCCACACAATACACACAAATGCCATAGAGCTGTCAAATCATTGGCATTCAAAGTGTTAACCTGTTCCCTTCGAGATTCTGAAATCTCCATAGACTTTGCACACAGCCCACCCGGTTCCAGTAGCCAAAGTGTTAACAGGAGTTCTTCTCAAAAGTTATTATGTCCCAGTCAACCTTCTCATAAAGCCTTGCTGTAAGAGCCTCGTAATGCTGCATGTTTTTCAAGAAATGCAATAAAGTGTGGCTATTCTGGTGCTATTTCGAGGCAACTGCCGCATCAGAACGATTTTACATGCCATCTGCTGGGTATACATGCAATACGAGAAGACAGAGCTAAAATTTCAAATTGTTCAAAATTGTGCCATGTAAAATTGAGTTTTTGATAGTTTTAGATTTTATCTTTGCATAATCATGATAGTTTTAGATTGTATTCTTCGTACATACATGATATTTTTAAATTATATTCTTCACTCAAACGTGATAATTTTAGATTGTATTCTTCACAGGGTTGTTTTTTGTTAGATTATATTCTCCGCACAAATATGTGTGATTTTAGATTATATTCTTCATACAAACTTTATGTAAACTTTAAAAGAAACACTTCACTTCAAGATTATTAAAAGGGATCTAGTACTTGAGTTGACATGTACAATAACTGATGAAGGGTAGATAAAATGTGTATTTCTGCCCACCGAGAGATGTGTGAACATTCCATGGTAAATGAATGTCACATGACTTGAGTAATGAGCGAAAATGTATAAAGACAATATTTGCTAATTCATTGCAACACCTTTGTACAAAGTGTGTCCTATGGAGTCTTTTAAATCCGAATACTTTTGGTCAAACTGAATTTTAGTATCCAAAACCTGCACCATTACATTACAAATTTATAGTTACGACTCCACCATGCTCAAAAGAAATAAACAAATTACAAACTACTAAGTAAAAAGCCTTTTTTGCATTAAAAAAAGAGCTGTTTAAACTAAAGAGGGCGCTTTCAAAAAACGCATGTGTTTAAACCATTTTAAATATTGTGCATGTAATGTTTTGTTGGAATATTGATTAGATAGAGAGATAATCAACAACTATCTAAAGACCTCTTTTAAATCATGTAATGTTTTGTTGGAATATTGATTAGATAGAGAGATAATCAACAACTATCTAAAGACCTCTTTTAAATATTTTTTGAAAAGAGGAAGCATTTCAAAACGAATTTTAACGGCTGGTTCAAAATTATCGAATACTTGTTGGGCCCCATATTTATTACAAATGGTTATGTTTATGGATATTTCAGCCGTTTCTGAACCGATTTTGATCAAATAAAGTTAATTCTGCCATTAAAATTGTATGCTCTTTTAAATTTGACACTCAGTTTTTCATTATCTCACAAAACAATATTTTGTGTAGCGCCCTCTCTACCAAAACTCAACTATCCCTTTAAGATAGATTTGTGGATTTTGACAATGTTACTAGATCCATGTCTTTCCACAGTGTAATGGTTTCAGATGTTAATCTATGCAAAACTACATGTGTACTATGCTTTCATATTACATTTTTTTGTGTATGAATACTGTATTTCATATTACATTGTTTTGTTTTAATACGGATTACATTTTGCTGTTTTAATACTAATTTCATATTGCATTGGTAAAAAAATAATAATTAATGTTGGGGGTTTAAATAGTGATTTCATATTGCATTGCTTTTTTTTGTACCAATTACATTTTGGGGGTTTGAATACCGATTTCATATTACATTGTTTCGGTTTGAATACCGATTTCATATTGTATTGGGTTTTGACTGATTACATTTTGTTGGTTTGAATACTGATTTCATTTTACATTTTTTCATTACATTTTTGGTTTATAAGGATTTCATATTGCAGTTATTTCAATTGGTATTTCGTCCTGGGTTACATAACTATACCCAGAAAACCAATAATAAAACTCGATAGAACGATATCCTGGCAAAAAAGTTCTCATTCTCATAATTGTATGTATTTGTTGTTAAATTGTGTAAATTTTGTTGGGATTTATCAATGTTATTGTTTTTTATGAGATTTGAAATAAATTATTAATTCAATTCAATTAATGGGTCATAAAATTAATCGTATGATCAATTGATTGATCGTACAATTAATCATGAATCTTTATGTTACGGGGCCCAAATATAACAATTACAAAACCCTCTTTTTAACCCTAACCAGGCCGGGGGGGTGAAATCCACCCCCTCGACTTTTTGCGCGATAATTCCGCAACGCGCGCAGGTATTGCCGCGCGACTTCGTGAGTTTTTTCATTGTCTTCAAGTCTTGCGCAACTTTTGAGACCAAATTTGCGACGACCGGGTATACCGTTCTAAAGTCACGTGGCCTTTTGTAAGTGAGCGTCGGCCCGAAAATCACTAAATTTTGTGATTTGTGTACAAATCCTATGGAAATTGATTTTTTCCTAGAATAGCGAATCCTTCATTATTTTCCATTCTAATAACTGCAATCATTTAATTTTGGGCTAAAAATGGTTGGATAATTGTCAATAATTTATTCCATTGAAAAAAACAATACAAAACAAAAGTCGAAAAGCAAAGAAATACATAAGGAAAATGTTGGCTGTCTCAATTTCTAATGTTCAAAACCTGTTAATTAAGTCATAAAGAATATCCGTGCACAAAAGTAGCATGTTCTGAGCAATATTTAGTGATTTACAGGAAGAAAAGTGATTTCTACATAAATTTGCATAATTAATAAAAAATATAATTATTTTCAAAAAAATAACAATTCAATCTTGTAGATTATGTTGCAAGCTATCTGCGTGCCAAATGTTGTGGCGGCCGCGCGTTCGACGGCCGAGATCTCGGGGGGGGGGGGGGGGGGGGGGTGGAATCCACCCCCTGCCAGAGCATAGCCAAAATAACCCGGCCTGGTTAGGGTTAATATGACGAGGTAATTTTGCTGGTCCCAGGCCTTTATATTCCAACTTTTAACCCTGATATTTAACAAGGTAATTTTCATGGTCCCAAAGACCTACAGTGTAACCAACAATTATTTGGACACCATGAAAAATAGGAAACTAACTATTTTGATAATTTTTCAATAATGGTCTTATATTTTATCTCGATTTCAACAAAGCAGCATCTAATAAACACATACAATGAATTTTAGGCAGCTTTTTACCACACATTTTCTTCAAAATTTGTTATAGCATCATTTAAATTAAAGTGATTTGTTCAAGGTGTCCAAATAATCCTTGGTTACACTGTATATTACCCTTAGGCCAAGCAATGTGTTAAAGTGATCCATTAACTTTGTAAAATTCAATCAAAATCACTTGGAGCTTTAAGGTGCACCTGTAAATAATGTCAGATATTGCCCAAAATGACATTTGAGACTTCTACCAAAATCATTGTGATATGTATGTCCGAATGATGTGTCAAAGTTTCATTGAAAAAGAACACTGCATTCCTGGTTTAAAAAACGCCTTACATGTACAGTACATGATAGAGAGCTAATTTCACAGGTCCAGGTTTTACCATTTTTAAGCCCTAATACAAGAAATCTGATGAGGTAAACTCAATGGGCCCGAGGTGATTGTTATAATGAGCTTTCACTGTACTACATTACAACTAAATTCAACACATTTCAATAAGTTAAGCACAAGTACAATTGCAGTTGCAGAGGTTGTCTTTATTCTGTTTTCTTTGGTTGTCAAATATCACACACAACGTAAACATCAAAAACAAATAATACTATGAGAATGAACATATGTTGCACATGTGCCAGACTTTCATAACAGTTAAATGCCATTTTGACACCAATTCTTCAGATAATATGAAATTTTACAGATAAATCTTGCAGACAAAAATGTACAAAAACAGAGTTGTGAAACATATCTTTCTCTAGAGTTACAGTTAAACTGTATGTAATATGCTTCAAAATATTTAGTCCTTTAAAAGGAAATAACAGAAATGCCCTTCGATCCTGAATGTAGGGTAGATGGTTCAAGACATTGGGGGGGGGAGGTTTGAAAGTCTTTTACATTTATGTAATTTAGAGACATCATGCATGTCTTAGAAAAAGTTCCACAAATATGAACTAGAAAAGGAACAAGTTTTTTGACAAAACATCAAACAAGTACAGAAAATATACACAAATTCACAAGAGTAAGCAGTATACCATTTCGCTCGACTGTGTGGCAAACGAATTACAGGAAATAAAGTTTAGTCTGCAATACAGAGTTTCAAAAAGATAGCTGTACACAGAAAATATCCAAAGATATATCATTCCAGCAAAATACAAATTTCAGTAGAATTTAAAGATAAATCAGCACCTTCTGGAATGTAACTTTGGTCGGTAATTGTGTTCAAAAGTAAATCTGACCAAAATATATTCTTGTGTAGAAATTATCAAAAAAATATATTAATTCAATATAATATTAAGTTGTAAATTTCAGTATGAATATATAACTGATCTCTGATATATTGCAATGTATTCATTCTGAGAGCGAAGAAAACACATGCATTTATAGATTGCACCTTAAGGCATTATTTCTACTATGGTTATCATGATTGAATCACATTACCATAACTTTCCATGACGACAGAAATTCTAGTTTTTACATTCCATTGAGTTGTATGTTATTTCTACAGACAAAGCTTTGAACCTTTTCTATTTGGAACATGATTAGACAAATGGTAGCAATCGTGTCGGCAAGAGTTCAAAACAACTGGCTGTAACTGATTGGTGGCTTGTGCAATAGCCAGGGGGGTATATGTTTGGTTAAGTTTGAAACTGAATTGCATGTGCTGGTGTAACTGTTTACAATACATTCAGCACAATAATTGTCTCTGAGTTTAGACTTTATTATAAGATGTGTTCATTATAAGTTAGTTGGATGTATAAACTAATTTCAGTAGGTCGGTGGCTGGGTGTCGCACCCAATTTTAGGTGGTGGTTACCAGCTGCAACCGGTTCTAGCAGGTTGGAGGCTGGGGGCTGATCCAGGTCGTGTCACGCAGGTTGCTCTCACACATGTCCTCCCACTTCCTCATCTGCACAGACCCTCCCAGGTTCACAACCTTCAGGATGTGGGAGGCCACGTCCTGGGGCGTGAACGGATCAACCGCAACGGCCATGAACAACTGATCATATTCGTACTCGTCTGCGGCAACTGCATACTCGTCATCCTGAAGGTTGAAGAACCCGACAGAACGAACGCCGTGGAACGGGATGCGGTATGCCTCGACAAAGCCAGCTGATCCCTCGAACCTGAAGATGTCAATAGACTGGTATTCTTGCACGACGCTTGCATAGATGAAATTTCCTTCCAAGAAGATATCGACATCCCCAGGACTGACGACGGGCAGGGAGTACTCCTGGACGAACTGCTCCGTCTGGTCGTCCCAGTAGAAGATCCTGACGGACACTTCAAAGGTCGCGCCAATGTCACTCACGCTAATGTGGTCCGCCACTGCAAAGCCGTACCTATCGTTAAAGTGGAAGCTCTCAATCTCTCTCGCATGCTCCGAATCCACATCCTGGAAGTAGTCAAATGTCTGAGTGTTTGAAATGAAGCAGTAGACCACCGACCGTACCTCCAGGTACAGGGTGAAGATGAGGTACGTTCCCTTGGGCATGACCAGACTCTCCACTGAGGAAGTCACCCCGGTTGGTATGTCCTGGAAGACCTCAAACGTTGTGGATTGCTCGTTGTACTTGTAGACTGTTGCTATGGACCCGTCATACGTTGTTAGGACCAGGAAGTGCATTCCGTCAATGGTAACTACCAAGAGGTCAGAGGTCGCAGCTAGCTCCTCCCCCACTGACCCCACACTAGTGAAGTTGTAGCCATCAAACATGTAGACGACGTTGGTTGATGGCGTGTCGTGACAAGCAGTATGTCCTGAATTGGCCACGATCAAGAAATTGTCATTGCCGATCATGAGGTGTTTCCACACAACGGCAGCATTGGTGCTGATTCGCTGGAACTCTACAAACGTCCTGGTGTTGGCTTCCCATTGGTAGATAATACTTGTTGTGCAAACATCTCCATTCTCGTCTGCGTAGACTGCCGCAGCTAGGTATGTGACACCATCTATTGCCAAAGTTTCAAACTGACGAATGTGCTGTTGGAGGAATTGGACTTCTTCAACATAGTCGATAGCATCAATAAAATTGTTGACAACCTCAGCTAATTCTTCTGTTCGCTGGCACTGTGTTTCTGCGTAGCATCCAAGTTCGTAGATATCTTCCTCATACTCTTCATAATGCAGGTCCACTAGCACAGCAAGGGCGGAGAGGTCAACACCATCAAACAGGTAGTCCGTTGTAATGTTTTTTGAGAAGAAGGACATGTTGTAGAATGTCAGTGCGCCCTCTACGGTGTGGTTTTCATCCAGTGTGATGCGCTTCAGGTCAATATAGGTCAAGTTCTCACCCTGGACATAGCCGCCTACAGCTATATCACCAGTCACAGTTGCTTTGGCATTAAACATGATATATGCTGTGATGGTCTGTGCCGTGTTAAGTGTAAAGCCCTGATCCAGATCCTTCCCGTCCACGAGCCCATCGACCTGCAGATTTCCAGTCACATCCACGTTGTTTGAGAACGTCTTGCGACCCGTAACCTTCTTCGGTGTGCGGAAGTCGAGGGTATCCGCAGCTTCTTGGGAGATCTCGTAGCCATTAACTTCACCCGTTGTCAAGATGTTCTGGGCGGTGTTGACATCGCAGGTGTCAAAGGTCTTGGATCCAGTGATGGTTTGTTCCCCATCAAGTGTTACAATGTCCACAGAGATATCTATACCGTCCACTGTACCATCAACTGTTACATCCCCCTCGACCGTCACCTGGCTCTGGAATGTCTTTGTTCCTGTGATGGTCAGGTCACCCTGAAGCATCACTAGGTCTGCAACAAAGTCGTCGATATCGATCCCATAGGCAGTCTCTGCCAAAAGGCTCCCTGGGATGTTGACGTCAATATCCCCTTGCAGAGTTCCCGGGATGTTGTAAGCACCTGTGATAGTCTGTGTCGTGTCTTTGGTCAGGACAGTGGCTGCCCATGCTTGAAAATCAATGCCATGTACAGTTCCAGTCACGTCGAGAGAAGAGAGGTCCAGTGGCTGACTAAAGTTGACATCGTTAGGCAGCGAGAAAGCTACATCTTTAAACTTTGCCGTGTCGTACAGCTCGGAGAGATCCACCGTGTCGACAGTGTCGCCATCGGCAACGGTAATGCTGCCCTGAACAATGACGTCAGAATTGAATACAATGGATGATGCAACAGTCTGGACCACGTCTAGTTTCATGGCATCTTGGTCAACTTCTGTGATGTTGACACCGTTGATGAGACCACTGACAGATAGATCCTGGACGATTGTTACATCATCTTCAAACGTGTAGCTGCCTGTAAGAGACACAAATACAATGCCAGTGAGATATGGGTCAAGAACATGGAGCCATTATGCCTGATTTGTGGGGAAAATTGTGTGTTATTGAGATTTATGTATACAGGGGTCCAAACACTGCTATTTGCCTAGTTTGACGACTAGTGAACATTTTCATCTCTATTTTAGGTGGCCTGAAACAAACCTTTACCTTAACCAAAATTACTTTTTATTTGTAAACTTTTGGATTCTCATATTACTGATCAAAGCTGTTATTATGCGCAAGGCTTGTTTCATTTAGGTGGTCACTATATGCACGTTTGACTGTCTGTTGGTAAGGCATGTCTGCCTGTATGCAGGGCTTGACACTCGCACTTGCTTGCTGGCCCGGGGCCAGTGAAATTGCACTTCGGGCCAGCAAAAATGTATGTCATATTTTGGTGGCCCGATCGGGCAAGCAGATTTTCAACCCGACATTTACCAAATAAGAAATATCTTGCTTTCTTCCATGTCATGCTTCATTTATAATCACAGGTTTAATCAGGAAAGAGTGATATTTAGAATAACTTTACATTAACTCATGAAATTAACTTTTAGGGCCAGTAAATTTGTTGGGGGCCACCAGAAAACGGGAAGAAATTATTTCACTGGCCCGACCGGGCCACTGACAAATAAGGTATTTATACATCTAGGTATAATCTGTCAACTAGAATGGACCCCTTTGAAAAACTGCTTGTAGCTGACAAGGACAATGCATCCCATGAGTGGAGAATAAATAAAGAAATAAAAGAATAAAAACATATTCAAATTATGAATTTATATTACTAATGAATATTTAGAGGAAATGAGCCCTGTGACCTTTGACATTTGTCAACATGACCCCAAAATCTAATAAGATCAATTTCATGCTGATATGTACACCCCTACCAATTTTGGAATTGATCTGTTGATCTGTTGATCTGTCAACATGTTCCTTTAAAAAAATGGTACAGACGGACAACCCAAAACATACATCATGCCTCGGGCCACTTTTGGCGGAGTAACAAAATACAAAATAGGCAAAGCTTGCCCGCTTGCCCGGGGCAAGTAAAATTTGGTGTTGGGCAAATAAAATTCTATAAATTGTCTAGTTTGCTTGCTCAATCAGGCAAATAAATATGTTTATACGTGTTAATCTCACCTAGAACTAAGAGGGCAAGTACATTTTATTTCAAATTGTATGATTTTACTTGCCCTAGTGGTCCACTATAGAAAAAAAGTTGTTGTGGAGGCTTGCAATAATAATAACATTTATAATAAATGTCCAATTTTATATAGTGCTTTACGACAGTTAAGTCTCAAAGTACTCCGAGCTTTTACCTTGGCTTTAGTCAAGCAGCCTTATTCAAGCGCTCAGACATTTCAAGGAATACATTCCTGCAAGTACTACACCTGGGTTGAGAGCAGCAAATGTAGATAACGTGTCTTTGCTGAAGGACACATGTGCCCAGCTGGGAATCAAACCCACAAACTTTATGTTTAAAGATGAAGACCCGAACCAATATACCACAAAACTACACGACAATAGGGTCCTACCTGTGATATCCTGGGCTCTGTTGAGTGTAAGAACCTCTTCACTAATGTCCACGCTGTTCACTGTCCCAGTTATCGCAATGTTTCCCTGCACTGTAAAACCATCAGTGAAAATCTGGAAGAAAAATAAAAATCACATTATTTTGCTTGGTATGATGATACAGATCTTTGCTTTCATCCAAGAGTTCACATTAGCAAAATTAAATCTGTTCAACTGGACCGACTTGTTTGAGCAGAACTGCAGAACAGTTTGGAAACCTTTCCAGGTTGCTTCTTCAGCTAAGGGAGCTTGTCAAATAAATTGGACATCTGCTTTCCACATCTAAGCTGCTTACCGTGCTTTGTATAGAGATCCCGACCCGACTGATGCCCTCTGGTTTTTTCTATAGCCCGGCCACACTGGATTCTCAACGAAGCACAAAGATATAATGAGCCGCGGTTTTATTTGTCTAAGACGGTTTCCGTGATTTGTATACAGATCCTGATATCCGTGTGCAAGAAAGCTCAAACTGAATGCCCTCGGTTTTTCTACGCCGCACAAAAAGAGAAAATTATAACCCAATCTGTGTGCTTTATTGAGAGTGGGCTGTAGAAAACCGAGGGCATTCAGTTTTAGCTTTCTGGCACACAGAGGATATCGGGATCTCTTTACAAATCACGGAAAAAAAATAAAATTAACTAGATGGATCTTCGACTGCGCGCCTCCGCCATTACGCGATTTATTTATATCAAGCCCAAATCAACATGTACACTGAATTCATTCTGTCAACTCAATCTTGATGGTACTGTCTTTTAGATCTTGACGTATCACAATTATGAGCTATAAGTGACCTTGACCTTTGACCTCATGACCCCCAAAATCTAATCAGTTCATTGGCTCTCCAAGGAACATACATGTACCAAGTTTGGTCAGAATCCGTCAATCCGTTCTAGAGATAATGCTATCACGAGCTATTTTTGCATATGAGCTCTGTGACCTTTGACCTCATGACCCCAATATCTAATCAGATCATCGGCCCCCCAAGATACATAATGTACCAAGTTTAGTCAGAATCCGTCAATCCATTCTTGAGATCTTGATCACGGGACGTACGGACGGACGTACGTACGTACGTACGTACGTACGGACGTATGGACGGACAACCCGAAAACATAATGCCTCCGGCAACTTTGTTACGGAGGCATAAAAAGAATCTTACAATAATAATAATAATAATGGTATCACTTTTGGAAAAATATAATTAAGTTTGTGGCTCACTTGAACCCGTTCCCTTTGAGATTCTGAAATCTCCATAGACTTTGTACATAACCCAACCAGTTCCTGTAGTCAAGGGGTTAATAAAGATAATACCTAAATATAGCATGCCGTGTAGCTGCTATTGTAGGTAAACTATTCAGAGATGCATAATTATTATCATCCTTGCAATGGTCAGTTAAAAACCAGCACAACTATTGGAAACATCTCGACTCTCTGGGGAGCATAAGCTGCTCTACTATATAGTGTGCTACAGGCTAATTAATACCCAAACAAGTACCAGTTTATACTCCTGGAGGGCATTTCACTTAGATTCCATGTTGACCTAACCCTTATGTAAAGCCATTTGTTTCTTTGTAAAATTGTTGAAACCGTTCTTCTTAAAGGCATACATATTGATAAAAATCAGCAATATCTTTCCTCAAGCTGAGATGCCATTCTTCACAAACCAAATAAGTATTCAGAGAGGTAAAAAACATTATTTTTAACCCAAAAAGGGGATTCTTTAGGGAGCCGCCAACCTCTAGGTGACAAAATTAAATTTGTATGCAAAGCCAATTCGCACACCAAATATAAAAGATGGTTCAGTCGATCACGCAGCATTTTGATGAGCTCGTTTTGTTTATTTGTGTTTTATTTAAAATACCTAACTTTCGTAATAGTTTATCAGGGTTTAACGTAATTCTTTTGCCATTTTCGGACAGTTACTATAGGGTGGTGAACGACAAATTTAAATAAATAAATATTTTCAAAAAACGTATTTATTGCTCAGAAATCGTACTGCAGTATTTACATTAATAAAACTTTACCAAATATGACAAAAACTGACTAATTGGCATCTCTGATCAAGGAGTCCTAACGTTATTGATATAACTGGTTTATGGAAGTCTCCAATACGGTTTTGAATATATGCTTTATTCTAAGGCTACAAATGGCTTTCCATAACTTAGAACATTTGTGAAACGACCCCCTAGGTAGAGAGCAGCGATGGGGATTAACTGTCTTGCTGGAGGACATAAATGCTGGGGCAAGTTTCCTACCTTTTCCCCAGCAATGGTTTGCGCTCCTTGGTTGGTCCACACGATGTCAGCATTGAGCGCACTCAGATCAATATTGTTCAGCAGATCCCCAATCGTCAGATCATTGACGATGGCGAGGTCATCACGAAAGATCTTTCTGGCCGTGATTGTCTGAGTTCCGTCATCAAGGTAGATTGCCCTGGGAGGGGAGAGGGGGGAAGGAGGGGGTCACAAAGACTTTAAATTCAAACACAGAGGAAACTGACAAGAAATATATGATATGAGAAAAAAAAGAAAATTCAGACCCATGAACGCATGTTTTAGAATGGTGATGCGTCTTCCAATTTTTTTCTTCTTTTTCTGGAAACCTTTTTTTTTGTGAACTTGTTGATGGAACGGACTACTAAAGGTGTTACCTTTCATTTATAAGAATATCATTTTTGGGTGATAGTACCCTTTATTCCACAGGTCCAAATTGGCAAGCAAATACAATAGAATTTGTAATATTTGTCTTTGTTTGGGGCCACCAGATTCAGGATTCCGGCGCATAGAAAGTGAAAAATCTCCTTTTTGCCTGCCTGAATGGGTCACAAGCCAATAAACAGTTGATTTCTAGTATAGGGATAGAGCCTCTTTTGCAAGCCAAATTTCAAAAGTTGCGAGATTAATGTCATTTAATAGCATGCCTGAAAAAATTAGGGCTTCAAATCTCTTTTTCGTGGAGATATAGAGCTGAAACTAATAAACCATCGTCCAATGGTTAATTGTGAGGAAGTTCGTACACAGATTCCACGGAGTACCACAACGCTATGCGTGACCCCTACGTGACCTGCGCTAGCTACGTGACCCGCGCACATATAACAATGGCATGACCGAATACTAAACAAAATAACCAAACCTCGCTTAAACTGACTACATGTTATTATATATTCTTCATTTTTGAGATTTGTTTCCGTGACATTATGACATACCTTTACAAATGTGGGCTTCACAATACCTTTACAAGAATAAGTACAATATTATTGTAATAGTATGCTAAATCAGTTAAACTCTTTTATTGACCGATATATAGTTTGATGGAGGGACGCATTCGTTTTTCATTCGTAGAATCCAAATTACTGGGCTGTTCGATCTGATTTTTTTTGTCAACTGGAAACTGTTCAGACGTTTTGTAAAAGAGGGACTGTCCCTTTAACCCTAACCAGGCCGGGTTATTTTGGCTATGCTATAGCCGGGGGGGGGTGGATTCCACCCCCCCCCTGAGATCTCGGCCGCCGAATGCGCGGCCGCCGCAAAATTTGACACACAGATAGTTTGCGACATAATCTACAAGATTGCATTGATATTTTTTTGAAAAAAATAAATTTCTACTTAATTATGCAAATTTATGCAAAAATCCTATTTTTGTCTATAAATCACTAAATATGGCTCAGAATATGCTAATTTTGTGCATGAATATTCTTTATTACCTAATTAAAAGGTTTCAACATTAAAAATGCGACAGCCCAAAAATTCCTTATGTATTTCTTTGTTTTGGGAATTTCTTATGTATTTCTTTGTTTTTTTACTTTTGTTTTTTATTGTTTTTTTCGATTGAATAAATTATTAACCATTATTCAACAATTTTTAGCCCAAAATTAAATGATTGCAGTGATTAGATTGAAAAATAATGAAGGTTTTGTTTATTCTAGGAAATACTCAATTTCCATAGGATTTGTACACAAATCACAAAATTTAGCGATTTTCTGGCCGACGCTCACTTACAAAAGGTCACGTGACTTTAGAACGGTATACCCGGTCATCGCAAATTTGGTCTCAAAAGTTGCGCAAGACTTCAACGAAAAAACTCATGAAGTCGCGCGGCAAAACCTGCGCGCGTTGCGGAATTATCGCGCGAAAAGTCGAGGGCGGGGTGGATTCCACCCCCCCCCCCGCCTGGTTAGGGTTAAGTATTGCACATACAATTTAAAGGGATATAGTAACTTTGCGGAAATGTACACAAAATAAAGTGTTGATTAAATGTGTATTTCTGTGATTCGATGTCTACTAAGTAATGTGTAAAAATTTCATGTTAAATGGATAATGATCATATGACCAAGTAATAAGCGAAATGCAAAGCGATATTTGCTTACTCATTGCAATGCTTTTGTACAGTTATTTTTCAAGTGGATAATTACAAATCTGAACACTTGAATTGTAGATATCTTTCTAACGAAAGGGAAATTCAGAAAACCCAAACAAGTTCCATGCTTCTGTTGGTAATACCAATACAACAAGGTATGTAGGAACAGCTAGAGATCTCAGTAAGTTTTGTAAATTTTGACAATGTTACTAGATGTCTTTATTCAAATCCTCCTATCCATAATGTGATTGTTAATTTTCGGTCTAAAGTTACCCTTATCTTTTTATTTTGCTCCTTTTATTTTATTTGAGCTGCAGTGAACCACTTGATTGGCATTCTGGAGCTTCGCCAAGGCTCTGGTGGGCTATGTTCAAAATTGCATTCTATATTTATACCAAAAAAAAAAAATTCACATTCAAATCTTCATGAAAAACCCACCTGCTCTCCATGTCATCAATGTCCACTCCGTCCAGCAGCTTGGCAAGGGTGACCGCCCCATCAAACGTAGCAGTATCTGTCAAGTCATACGAGCCCGTCACGGTCTGATCACCGGTAATGTACAGGAGACTGTCTTCGAACGTTGGCAGGTCGATTCCATTGACAAGGTCGTCCGTTTCGATGTTCCCGTTGACCGTGAGCTGGTCAGTGAAAGTTGCTCCGCCAGAGATGCTTTGGTCAGTGGAGAGGGTGACCCGGTCAGTCACAAAGGTCGTCCAGTCTTGACCGTTCAGAGTGGTCACGCTTGCACTGCCTGTGGACATGTCACCCGTCACGTACACCACACCAAACTGTTTGTCATCTGAAAGAGTTACACAAATCAATAACTTATTTTTTCTAATTTTGCTGTTTATAATGTTGCTTTATGATTTTACTTTTAAAATTATGTGGGGAGGTGGTAGTGTCCCTCATTTCAATCTGTAGTACATGCAAACACAAATTTATGGAATAATTTTCAAACACAAGCTAAACAGCCATTAATAATTTCTATTATCACGGCAATATCGCATTTTTAATGTAAAATTTGTTAAAAGACTAAAATATTTACACTTTTGTTTACTAATAAAGTTTTCTTCCAAGGCTACAAATGGACTACCTATAATTTCAAGTCCAACTTAGAATTTCAGTTCAACATAAAATCTTTGTGAAACATCCCCCCCCCCCAACCGTACACAAAATATGCATAGAGCTGCGATGTAACACTGACCATTGACTGTTTGTGCCTCATTGACCATCATGATGTCCTCAGATAGGTCCACTGTGTTGAGTGTTCCCGTCAGTGTCACGGCTCCACTCACAGTCGCATCACCACTAAAAGTCTGAAACAGATAATTAATTGCTAGAATTAACCTTTTAATCATTGTGAACCAAAGCCAGCCATCCTGTCCTTGTTTCAAACGCTGGATAAACCAATAAACTGAAACGATGATAAACCAATAAACTGAAACGATGTCAAGTCAGAAAGTTACATCATCACAATAGGTCTGAAAAGGATATTACACCAAACAAATCTGACAAGGGGCCTTTTTCAATGCACAAATCTAAGTTACTTCCCTGCGCTTCCTATGCAGAAAATGATTTACGGGAAACACTCCATCCCACATTACGGGCAATAAAATGAGGGTCCTGTGTATTAGACAGTTACATCTCATGCACGCAAATAACCTAGTCTATTCCTAAAAATAAGTTGAATCGTAACCCAGCACATGATAAAAAATACTAGAATAATCTTCAGAATTTAAGAAGAAGGTTTGACCGGCGTACCTTTGCTCCCGACAGGGTGTCGTCTCTAGTGGTCAGTGCTGCATCGTCCCACAATGTTTCGATGTCGACCCCATCAACAGTTCCATCCACCGTCATGTGTGACGTGGCACTGAAACCGTCTTTGAAAGTCTTTGCAACGGTGACCGTTTGCGCCGAACTTAGATCCATGAAATCAGTTGTCATATCGTACCCGTTGACCAGCCCGTCAAAGTCGAGAATTCCCGTAGGAGCATTGACCGACTGCGTGAAGGTTTTGGCCGCAGTGATCACTTGTTCCGTGGCCGTGTTACTGTACACTGCATCACTGGCAAGCGCCGCAATGTCCACTCCATTTATATCGCCAACGACGTTGAGACTTTTCCCGGCCTCCAGAGTGTCGTTGAATATGACCGTGCCTTGAATGGTCTGTGCTGTGGTCCGTGTCATGACGGTAGGGACGAACATTGATAGGTCAACGCCGTCAACTGTACCAGAAGGGAAGATATGACCTTCGACCTCTATTCCATCCTGAAACGTCTTGATAGCCGTGATGGTATGAGTACCTACAATATATTTTTAAAAGGAGTTAATATACAAATTTGTAAAAAATAAAAATAAAATAAAATTATTCATATTCCATTAGTAGGAATGATGGTTACTTTTAAAAAATTAAACTCTTCTACCCATTCGTGATTGTATGAGTACCTACAAAAAAACAAAAATATAAGGAGTTAATATCAACATTTTAATAAAACAAAATATAAACAAATTTTTCATATTTCATCTGTAGGAATGATAAAATACTATACTACAATTAAATTCCTCTACATATTCATCCACTCATTCACATTTCTTTCATGAGCACCTGAGATTTATAAAAAAAAAATTAAAATGTATTTTTCATCTCGATAATTTTATGCGTGTCTAAATCAAAATATTCATATACAGTGGACCTCCACATGTCTATAAAGAGATGTTACATAACAAAACCGTCCTATTAGTTCATTTTGCTAATCTGAGCTCTTCATAATCTTATTTTTTCACCATGATATATTAAAAAGGTATTTGTCATGGTCAAGATGCACATTTTAACGCTGTTCCACAAAATTCATGTTTCATCAGTAGGTTTCCCTGTAAAACACTTTTGGTGGCCACTATAGGCAGGTTAGCTCTTATAGACTGGTGGCCACTGAGACATGTTTGACTGTAGTTTCCTCTGCCGGGGAACACGTTTGGTGGCAACTATGCAGTTAGCTACTATAGACAGGTGGCCACTGGACAGGGAACACTTTTGGTGGCCACTATAGGTAGGTTGACTACAATAGATTAAACGAAGCCTTAATAATCTCAAACAATATAGGATTACAATTAGCTCAGTGATTTCAACAGCTTTTCACCAGTAATCCTCTCCACCCAAGCCAGTTTAGCTGAAGAAGCAACCTACATTAGGTTGCGAAACTGTTCTCTTTGCTTTTATTCAATTTTCAACTTCATGAAAACTGAGACAGGTAAATTTGATCGTACTTCTATCACCGTACCTGTTAAAGTGACGGTATCTGCCAGGTCGATTCCATCAATAGTTCCTTCCACGTAAAATCCATCGACGGTCAAGCACTCATGAGTAAAGGTCTTCTTCCCTGTAACGGTCTGACCTATTTATTGATGAAAGGGGATAAAAGATAACAATGATATTACAGTTGTCTCGGTTTACTGGGCTACCATTAGAAATGGTACACCTGTTATACATGTTTCTTAAAGTCCTTTTCACTAATTAATTAGGTACACGTATTAAAATGATAAAATATACCTTGCAAACTATTGTATTACACCAACGTTGCTCATCTAATCGAGCAAAAGTGCACATTAGCAATTCCCTGGAGAGTGTTCTAGTTTACAAGAGGGCAATCTGTCAAGCTTTACTACAGTACCATCATTTGCAAAAGTTTAAGACCACCTGGGAATTAGTGGGTATTTCAATAATTTGGAATGCATTCTTTTGTCTCATTGAATGATTACATAACATGTTTACTACAGTGGTCAGTAGCACAAGAGTAATGGTATAAGCCCATATGAATGAGAGCTTTTGCCAAGGCAGGTCTTGTAGGGCATTTTGTCTCCCCTGCAGCATGGGCCAAAAAGCCAGTCTAAGTCAGGTTCAAAGGGCCCAAATAGTGACCCTCCACCAAGAAGGCTACTATGAACGTCAAATCAGCAAGAGGACTGGTTGCAGCAAGACTGCTGTGCACAATGCCATTTCAAAATTCCACAGAGATGGGTCATTTTCTGACCAGAAGAGAAGTGGTCGTCCAAGAAAAACAACCCCACGTGAAGACCATGTGATGCGGAGAACTGTTGTGTCGAAAGATCAAGGCAGATTTGCAGTCCACAGGGACAAATAGCATGCTTACGATCCTGGACCGTACGCACGGTCGACCGTAAAATACGAGTGCGCATCTGTTCTGCGCATGTATAACGTAATGCCTTATGGTCGACTAATTTTTGGTGAACAGTTTTCGCGCGATGTATGGTTGGGTCACCTGACTCGACCGTAAACATTTTACGGTCCACTAAGTCACGGTCCAGGATCGTAAGCGCACTAATGTCAGTGTGAGTACCATCATATCTCGCCGTTTGAGCAGAGAATTTGGCCTGAAGTCATACAAACCTGCCCGTAAACCCCTTCTCACTAAGGCAATGAAGGTGAAGCGGCTCAGCTTTGCCAGAAAACATGAGTCCTGG
This sequence comes from Echinarachnius parma, assembly GCA_037951105.1. Lineage (NCBI taxonomy): Eukaryota > Metazoa > Echinodermata > Echinoidea > Clypeasteroida > Echinarachniidae > Echinarachnius > Echinarachnius parma. The sequence goes on along the minus strand of JBAMJV010003351.1, from coordinate 45,595 downwards.
ACTGTACAAGACTGGACCAAAGTTTTGTTTTCTGATGAATCAAGTGTGCAACAATTTGGGTCTCGCAAATCCAATGTCCGAAGACCTAGAGGAAGAAGATTTGATGCACAATACACAGTTGCGACCATGAAACATCCCCCAAGCCAGATGATATGGGGTGCCATGTCCCATGCTGGAACATCTGGTCTGTTCTTCCGACCGCCCAACACCACCATGAATGGTCCCAAATATGTCACACTCTTACAGGATCAGCTGAAAACCAGCATGGATACCCACAAATGCAAGATATTCATGCAAGATGGTGCTCCATGTCACAGGTCCAAGGTTGCGAAGGACTTCTTGTCAAAGAACAAAGTCAAAGTTCTTGACTGGCCTGGGAACAGCCCTGATCTCAATCCCATAGAAAATCTCTGGAAGGTGGTGAAAGACAAGGTTGCAGACAGACAGCCATCAAATGCCAAGGCACTGGAGGAAGCCATTAAACAGGTCTGGGAGAAAGAAATCTCTGTGGAGTACTGTCAGTGTCTCATCTCTAGCATGCCACGTCGCATTCAGGAGGTCATCAGAAACAGAGGAGGACACACTAAATACTAGACTATTAACAAGTCATGGAAACAATGTCAAAGAGCAGTTCAAGTGTGATACAAAGGTTAGGTTTGCGTTGAAAATAAAAGTATGTCTGAAAAATAAATATGTTTCACTTTGTTTTTTCTTTGAGTTATTGCATTTTGGAAGGGTGGTCTTAAACTTTTGCAAATGATGGTATAAGTTACAACTGTACCTTGGACAGCTGTGCTTCTTATGGTAGCGCCATCGGTCTTGAATACCCAGCGCCCAGTGACATCAATGTTGCTCGTCACATCCATGTCCACCACCCCTGCGGAACGCGACACGCCGACCTCATAGTATTTGACGCCGTCCCCGGCATTAAAGCCAACCTGAGGGGGAATGCAAAAAAGTTTGATAGGAGTAAAGTTCCAATTTCCACTACATTCTTTTGTTTCTGATAGGTGACACTGCCAATTACTACATAGTACTTCATGCCATCCCCGGCATCAAAGCCGACCTAACATCAAATTTAAGAGAGTTTGTGTAACTTACAAAGTGAAAAATATTCCAAACAGACAATAATTTCCACTAAATTTTTATATTTGGGGGAGAAGTAAACTTCGTAGTAATTTATGTTGTCGCTCGCATTAACCTGTTCCATTCGGGTTTCTGAAATCCCCATAGACTTTGTACACAACCCACCCGGTTCCCATAGTCAAGGGGTTAAAGGGAGTTTAGAGCTAGTGTAAGTTTCAAAGTGAAGACATTATCATAAGAACATAAACAGACAGAGTAAAGTCCAAATCCATTTACAATTTCTGCTATTAATTATATTTCTGATAGATGAGAAGTCAACTTCAAAATAGTTTATGCTGTCCCCCCACAGTAAAGCAAACCTTACAATTGGAATGGAGGACATTTCAAAGTTAGTGTCACTTTCAAAGACGGTATGCCAGACTTTGTTGGCATGTGCAAACAGTGACAAATGGTGGATAAAATGTGTTGTTTTGTGATCTGATATGTCCTCTGGGTACTGTGTTCACGTTAAATGGATGTTACATGGCAGAGTAATGAGTGAAAAGGCAAAGTGATATTTGCTAACTCATCGCACTGGCATTGTACACAGTTATGACTATCCAGTGGGTAGTTAAAATCTGAATACTTCAATCATAAATATCTTTCTAACAAAAGGGAAATTCTAAAAACCCAAACCTGCTCCATGCTTTTATTGATATTACGAATACAGCAAGGTATGAGAGAACCGCTAGATTACTAATTTATTTTTATGGATTTGGACAACCTAATATCGAATGTAAGAGAGTTCAAAGAATCTTCCAACGTTATTGGTATCAATCTAATAACACTGTCCAAATCCTCAAAACTTACTTGGAAATCTAGCAGTTCTCTCGTACCTGGTTGTTTTTGTATTAACAATAGAAGCATGGGCCAAGTTTCAGTTTTATCTCATTCCCTTTCGTTCGAAAAGATTTTTACGATTGAAGTGCTTGGATGATTAACTATCCACTGGATAGTCATAACCATGTACAAAGTCACGGCAATGAGTTAGTGAATATCACTTTGCAATTTTGCTCATTACTTGGCCATATAACTTTGATTAAACGTTAAATGTTCACACATTACTCATTTTACATATCAGATCACAACAATAGACATTGTATCAACCATTCATCACTTGTGCACATGTCAATATAGTTACTAGATCACAGTCCCAAATATCTTGTTTTTTTTAAAGGAAAATATCTTCTTTTTTTTAAGATAATGAATTACTTCAACTGAAATAAGTAAGCAGCAAACTTACCAAAGCTGGAGTGCCGCCCAAGCCTGTAGCTTCATCGCCACCGCTGGCAGTACCTGTGGTCCACTCTATGCTGTCATAGTTGACGATGGTTACGGAAAATTCACCATCAGTGGCAAGAACAGTCTGGAATGTGTTTCTCTGAAAGAAAGGAAGGGACAGTAAGAAATTTCCATTGCCGCGTAATGCGAATGTATACCCCGGCACTGGCAGCAATTTTTGCATCATCCTTATGTTTGAAGGAGGGACAACTTTGGTATCCCTCCCCTCCCTCAAACAAAATACATGACCTTTGACCCTATAAAGGATGGAACAACGAGGGCAGCAACATCAAAACATATAAATTTGTAGATTGTACCAAGATATATTTCTGTCAAGAAATATGACCTGCAGAGCGCACACTAGACACCCACGGAACACGGGTGGCAACATCACCAAACACTAAAGATGTGTAGATTTGAGCAAGATACACCTCCATACAAAATTTGAAAGAAATCTATCAAGAAATGTGTCCGTGAGAGCGCACAAAAGACACAAATGATCTTTGACCCTATAAAGGACGGAACACTGGGGGCAGCATCACCAAAAATAAAAGGTGTGTAGATTATACCAAGATACACCTTCGTTCAAAATTTGAACAAAATCCCTTGAGAAATGTGGCCTATAGAGCGCAACCAAAAATATGGCCTTTTACCCTATAAAAGACAGAACACTGGGGGCAGCATCACCAAAAATTATAGGTGTGTAGATTGTTCCAAGATACACCTCCATACAAAATTTGAAAGAAATCTGTCAAGGAATATGGCAGTTAGGCAGCACAGAGTGCACACAAGACATCAAAATATGACCTTTGACCCTATAAAAGACGGAACACTGGAGGCAGCATCACCAAAATCTATAGGCTTGTAGACTATACCAAGGTACACCATTCAAAATTTGAAGAAAATCCCTTGAGAAATGTGGCCTATATAGTGCGCACACAAACCATCCACAAAAATATGGCCTTTTACCCTATAAAAGACGATGATGATGATGATGATGTGACAGAGGATGACTGACTATGACGATGATGAAGGTAATGGTGATGATTCGTGATGATCTATTGGTGATGAAGGTTATGGTGATCGTGCTGATGATGATGTAGGGGATGATTTAACTGCAAAGTAAATGGGTCAATGGTTATGGAGTATTCACCATCGGTGCCAAGCACAGCTCGGAATGTGTTCCTCTGACAGAAAGGGGGATTACAGATGATTATGGTAGTGATTATAATGACATAACAATGAGAATAAAAACAATACAAATAAAAATAACAAGAACAATAACAACTCTGTCAATGTTGACGATGGCAATGGAGCTGATTCTGTAGAGAGAAAACAATGTTCAATGTTCTTCGTTTTTGTATTGTTTCCGAGTGCCTTGACTAAGTTTTTTAGATAAGTGCACTATATAAGTATTTATATTATTAGTAGTTTTATTATGAGTAGTAGTAGTATTATTATTATTATTATTATAGTAGCCACCATCAGTGACAAGCACAGCTTGGAATGTGTTTATCTGAATAACTGATAATGATAATGAAAATGATGATGTAAATATAAATAACTTTAATACAAATAAAAATAATAATATAAATAAAAATTCAACGATACTCACAGCTGTTCCAGTAGAACCGTAGTACGGCACCTCATGCCATGTACTGATCAGGAGCCACGTGGAGTAAAAGTGGTTCCGGAATGAACTGCAGACGACACGGTCAACCTCGCGGAAGATCACATCATCAGGCGACGTGCGTGTCACCTGTCGGTAGTAGATTGCGCCCCCGTATCGCGTGTCTATATCAGCCCAGAAGGGGGCGATGTAGATCTGGTTGTTTATTGGGAAGGGTAAAGGGGTCCACTTGCTCACACCACTTCCAAAGGTGAAGATACCATTGATGTTTATCTATAAGAAAGAAAAACCTTCCAAAGGGTAATCTTGAGTGCGGGGCAGGGGTGGGGCTGGCTTTACAAAAAATCCTTTGTGATAGGCTACGTGCTTCACAGGATGATGATTGGTCAAGTCTTTCTAGGTCACTACGCGATGACGTAGAGAAGCAGTCATCGAAGCTTCAAAATTCGAGTCACTACGCCATCTTGCCCATGTACAGATTCTATGGGGCACGTGACTTGCGCGCGATAAGTGGGCCTTATAAACGAGTGGTTGGTTTGTTTATTCATAATTCTATGGTTGAAATATACTCACATAGATGCTTGAGTGGCGCTGACCAAATAGGGAGTATCCGCCAGCTACATTTAGGTTCAGGTGATAAGTTCCATCATCAAGGAAAGGCACGGCAAAGTCACCGACGCTTGTTCCGTAAGGGAACATGATTCCTGTCAAAATAAGCAATGTTCAAAATCAGCACAAGTTTGCTGGCCCAGGGCCACCAAAATTCATTTATTCTTTATTCCACTGGCCCAAAAGGGCAACCGAATCTAATGGCACTGCTGAAATGTTATTTGTTTAATTCAGGTTTCTGGCCACTAGAATTGGACAAATTAATTTCATTCATTTCATTTTATTTCGTCCCACAAAAAAGGGGAAAATCAATTTGGCAAGTTGCTCTGACAATGGTTCAAAACATACTGATAAAAAAACATCGAAATTTACAAAACAATAAATATGACTACGGTAAATACCGGCGTAATCGCCGCATACTTTTTCCTCGAAAAAAACCTGCAAAGTTGGGGTGCGGCGTGTACGCGGAGATAGTCAAAATGTCACTCTTGACTGGCCTCAAAACAACACATTTCAGCAGGTGTGGGACTATTGGTTGTATTGCACTGTATTGTATTGCGTGATAAAACATTATATAGCCAATTTAAATTGTCTACGTTTACCCTGGCCTAGAATGGTTTCTCACCTTTTTGGCCGATATTTGTTACATCCGATACGTTTTTAACTTCAAAGTTACGAAACAAATGCACTGCCAGCGACGCGCTTGCCTGCCATCGATCTAGCTACGTGCGTTATGGATACAGCGCATGATCGTGCTGGTTTTGGCAAAGACAGCAGAGAGCGCCGGGTATGCATGCTAAGGCGTGTACATGTACATGCGTAAGCCAGCTGCACTGACAATCTCGTAAGTGCTGGCAATCTCGTAATACATGTAGCGCTAGAGTTCTCGTTCCTATTCAGGAAAACTATATTTTTGCTCGAAACTAAGGTAATTCTGAATATTTTGTAACTATATTTTCGTAAATATTGTTAAAGAAATATATCAAGATGAGAAAAATTTGGAAAACCATTAAATTCCCGCTTTTTTTGTCGCCAGTTTTCCTAGCGCAGTAGCTTTTCTCCCCCTTTTCTCCCACATTTTTTTTTTCAACTTCAATGCCCAAAGTCGGCATGCGGCGTTTACGCGGATGCGGCGATTGCGCCGGTATTTACGGTATATAAATCTACAAATCAATACAAATACAAATACTACTAACAGTCAACCCCGAAACAAAAATGTCATTAGATTATTATTGCACTGACACAAAGAGGTGAAAGATTCAGAAGAGGGAAGAATGATAGAAGAATAAAGATTACAATTACGATATCTGGTTTTAACTTGCTTAACATCAATAGTACACATAGCATAATGAAGCATGTCTCTATAGAAGGAAATATAAAGGATACTGAGATATAAAATAATAGTATAACATTAAATAAGTGTCTTTAAAATAATATTTAAGAAGAAGTTTCCCCACCCCCATTGTACTTTTATGTTCTTTACACATTAGAAAACAATTGTATGTTAATGTTTTCAACATTTATCCTGTGAGCATCATACAAAGTCATTAGTAAGGGCTAATCTGGGTGTGCACTAACAAAAGCAGGTTACATAACCACCGCTGTCTAGTCTGGTCCAGTTTGATTACCCAATCAGGCAAATACAATTTTGGTTAAACTACAAGAGAATACTGTAATTCCTTATGGGTAAATCTCATCTAGAAACCAGTGAGCCCGGAAATTTGCCAAAGAGATTGGGCTACCTAGCGCTAGTAATTTTTCTTCCATTTTACTTTTGGGCAAGTCAAATTTATGTTCTAGCAAGTATAGTTTTTGTTCGGAAAGGTAGAATTTGAACATTCATGATTGTACTTACTGTGGAGGCTTTAGTAATAGTAAGAACAAAATGCCAGCCTTCGGCTTGGCTTCCCTTTAACCTGTTGTTTCCGCGGTAGGCTTTGTTTAAAGGGAACCAGCACCCAAATATAAAATTCTTTTAAAAGAAAGGTAATAGCTTTAGTAGTCAATTCCACCAACAAGTTCAGAAAAATAGGTTTCCAGACAAATTATATAATTATGGGTCTGCAGAAAAAGACTATGGTCCAGGATGTATGCTTCTTCCGTGGTTCTAATGTCTCTATAGAATTGGCACACTCGCAGATGTTTGGCTCATACGGAACCATGAGGCCCTGTTGGTTCCCTAAGTGATGGTGATGAATTAATTGTACTGTTTATGAATTACACAACCCATTGAAAATAGTTGGACATCTACTTGATATCAAACAATGGTACAAAAACATACGCCTTTTGTTGCGAAGGCATAACAATGGCTATAGTGGGATCTAAAATACGATTACCCTAAATAAGGGTCTTTAACATAAATTTTGAGGGGGGGGTTCCCCCACCTTCATTTTACTTTTCATTATGTTTTCATTGTAATATGTGCATTTCCAAAATTTGCCCTTAGAGAATGAATACCAGCATTTGGGTTGGCTTATAATTAACCTTTTGCATACTTGCCAACATTTGAAAGTCAGAAAACTGAACGCACATTGGAAGGGGGTCCCAAGGTAAATAATTATACAATAGTATACAAATAGTATTATTGAAAAGAAAAGAAAAGAAAAAGTTGTTTCTTTGGTCTTTTTTGTTCTTCTTTTTTTAGGGCTATACAAACTTCAAAAACGGAACAGTTCCATTACAAAACGGAACAGTTCCATTACAAAACGGAACAGTTGGCAAGTACATGTATGCTGTTGCTTCCGTGTTACCTGGTAGGCTATGTTTAAAGTCTATGGGAGTTTCAGACTTGAAGGGAACGGGTTAACTTACCCGATATCAGTGGTGTCTGGAGAGATGACGATGAGTAAGTTGCAAGGAGACTGTCCAGGAAGATGTCAAAGCCATCGATGATATTATTCTGATTACTCAGATCTCCAGAAATCGACAGGTCATCTTCAAACGTCTTGCTTTCAGTGATCTAGAAATAAGATAAATAATATTATTAACCATGGCAGACATCTGAGCAGGGCAATAAGCCAACAAAACTATGGGTGAAACCAAATGTAATTGACCGATCAGAAAAGTCAATGGGATTTTGTGTGTAATTTACCGATATTGATGAACAAAATATTATTGCCCGATCAGAAAGAAAAGTCAATGGGATTTTGAGTGTAATTTGCCGGTCAATAATATCCAATGGGAACATCCGAGTAGGAAGGCGCGCTAACAGCACATGAGTGCGCAAATTCATACGTGCGTTTAATGTATGAATGGATTTACGCGTGTAATTATGACGTAAGAATATGTTTTCGCTTATCTGCTAATAATACATGCTAGCTAAGTAAAAATGGGATGAAGACGCATTTAGTTAAAACTTGCAATTTAAACATTGTGTATGTTTGGTGTTCAAAGTCCGGGACAATAATTGTGATTAGACAAGAATTGTGACAATTTGTACCCTTTTAAAATTAATATATTGCATGTTCGCTCGAGATGTCCGATTTGTTAATAATTACAATACTGACTGGACTTCGGGCTACACGTCTTTGACTCTGGCAATATGAATCTAGTTTAGGCAATATTTGTTGTGTCGCCCTCAAGGCCACTCAATATTGTTTATATAATAACAATATAATTTCTTGTATGGCGCTAAATACATACGGTACACGTTTCATAGCGCTTAACATATTACAAAATTAATACGAATATTATAACAAAATTTGATACATAATAATCAATACATTAAATACAACTGAACACAAAACAATACCAGAGCGTCAATGACGTAGCGCTCATCCGGCATCTCGCAACATCAAATATCGCAAATTTCATGTCAAAAAATAAAAATTTGATGTCCTGGAAGGGACATGGGGGAAAAAAAATTAATACAAACAAAATTTTAAAAAAATAAATAAATACAACAAAAAAATTTAAAATAAAAATAATAATAATAATAAATTTAAAAAAATTAATTAATTAAAAATAAAATAAAAAAATATAAAAAATTACCATAATTAATTAATGGAGAAAATTCTGTGTAGAAGTTTAGTGTACCAAAGTTAGCTCTACCAGATAAAGCAAACCAAATCAAAATCGGTCGAGAAATGAAGAAGTATTTTTTGTGATTTTGAATAAATTTGCATAAATTACCATAGATAATGAATTTCATGATTCTGTGTAAAAGTTTTAAATCCCCCTCCTAGCCCTATTAGATAAACCAAACAAAATGAAAATCGGTCAAGAAATGAGGGAGAAGAAGCAATTTTTGTTATTTTTGGAATAAATTTGCATAAATTACCATAATTAATGGAGAAAAATGTCAAAATTCTGTGTAGAAGTTTAGTGTACCAAAGTTAGCTCTACCTGATAAAGCAAACCAAATCAAAATCGGTCAAGAAATGAAGGAGAAGAAGCATTTTTTGTGATTTCGAATAAATTTGCATAAATTACCATAGATAATGAATTTCATGATTCTGTGTAGAAGTTTTAAATCCCCCTCCTAGCCCTATCATATGAAACAATCAGAATCAAAATCGGTTGAAAAATAACGAAGAAGAAGCATTTTGAAAACTGGACCGACGGACGGAAGGACGGACGGCCGCCACGCCATGGCATAAGCTCATCGGGCCCATCGGGCCGGATGACCTAAAAATGAACATGCAAATGGGCATAATGAATTATGAATTAACATTTGGTTTACATATTGAACAGGTGGGTCTTGAGTAATTTCTTGAATGAATCTAGTGAGGGTGCTAGTCGGATAGGGAGAGGGGAGATTGTTCCAACATTCTTGGAGCATAAGTTAAACCAGAACGTCAATGACGTAGCGCTCATCCGGCATCTCGCAACATCAAATATCGCAAATTTCATGTGGTACACTTTTCAACTGGTCAAAAAATAAAAATTTGATGCCCTGGAAGGGACATACATTTTTTATTTTTTTTAAATTAGAGCAAAAAAAATATAAATTTGACGCCCCAGAAGGGACATGGGGAAAAAAAGAAGAAAAAAAAAAAAATAATAATAATAATAATAAATAAATAAATAAATTTAAAAATGTAAAAAAAATAATTTTTTTTTTTTTTTTTTTTAATAAAATAAAAATAAATAAAAATAAATAAAATAAATAAATAAATAAAAAATAAAAAATAAATAAATAAAAAATTAATTAATGGAGAAAAATTTCAAAATTCTGTGTAGAAGTTTAGTGTACCAAAGTTAGCTCTACCAGTAAAGCAAACCAAATCAAAATCGGTCGAGAAATGAAGGAGAAGAAGCATTTTTTGTGATTTTTGGAATAAATTTGCATAAATTACCATAATTAATTAATGGAGAAAAATGTCAAAATTCTGTGTAGAAGTTTAGTGTACCAAAGTTAGCTCTACCAGATAAAGCAAACCAAATCAAAGTCGGTTGAGAAATGAAGGAGAAGAAGCATTTTTTGTGATTTTTTTAATAAATTTGCATAAATTACCATAATTAATTAATGGAGAAAAATGTCAAAATTCTGTGTAGAAGTTTAGTGTACCAAAGTTAGCTCTACCAGATAAAGCAAACCAAATCAAAATCGGTTGAGAAATGAAGGAGAAGAAGCATTTTTTGTGATTTTTTGAATAAATTTGCATAAATTACCATAATTAATTAATGGAGAAAAATTTCAAAATTCTGTGTAGAAGTTTAGTGTACCAAAGTTAGCTCTACCAGATAAAGCAAACCAAATCAAAATCGGTCGAGAAATGAAGGAGAAGAAGCATTTTTTGTGATTTTTTGAATAAATTTGCATAAATTACCATAATTAATTAATGGAGAAAAATTTCAAAATTCTGTGTAGAAGTTTAGTGTACCAAAGTTAGCTCTACCAGATAAAGCAAACCAAATCAAAATCGGTTGAGAAATGAAGGAGAAGCATTTTTTGTGATTTCGAATAAATTTGCATAAATTAGCATAGATAATGAATTTCACGATTCTGTGTAGAAGTTTTAAATCCCCCTCCTAGCCCTATCTTATGAAACAATCAGAATCAAAATCGGTTGAAAAATAACGAAGAAGAAGCATTTTGAAAATTGTGGACGGACGGACGGACGGACGGACGGAAGGACGGACGGACGGAAGGACGGAAGGACGGACGGACGGACGGACGACGGACGCAACGCCATGGCATAAGCTCATCGGGCCCTTCGGGCCGGATGAGCTAAAAATGAGTTGTCGTCGGGTTTAGAGTGGGATGTAGGAATAGATAATCCAGTTTCTATTTGAGATCTAAAAAGAAGTTTTGAAATCACAATAATAATAATAATAGGCGTGATTTATATAGTGCCCAATATTAAACAAATATACCATGCACTGAGAGCCTCTAGTTGAAATTATGGATTCCGAGGTGACAGGAAAAGCACTATGTTCTGAGGGTCGTAGACCCGAAGAACATAGTGCTTTTTCTGTCACCGAGGAATCCATAATTTCACTAGTGGCTCGAAATAGTGCATGATATTTGTTTTATATCCTTCGCATAATCATAATCATCGCAAAAACAAATGATTTCAATTCAATTAAAGAAAAATATAAAGAAAAACTAAACCTTGATCATGGAACCATCACTGCACTGACTATGTTCTGTTTGTGACACTGACCCCCTTTGCGCAATAGTCCTAGCGCAGAGCGCGTATTGCGCTATCTTTCCATTCATGGTTACGCGCCTTAACAACTAATGCGCACCCAAATGCAAAACGCGCTCATCAAAGTGAATAATTAACCTGCTTTACATACTACATACGTGTAATTGTATGGAGAAAATACGTTACACATACAGCTAGTGCAGTGCACACCGCGGCCGATTGTTAAATGACGAATTAGTGTCACGACCACAGAAGTCAACGATGCACAATTTATATTTATATGTGCAATGTGCACCATTATCGTAATTTTTAAATTCGAATATCGCTACGTTATACATGAAATGCATCTCTAGAATATTCTTTGGAACTTATTGATATTCACGGGTGAAAATATGCTGTATTTCTTTTTTTAAAAACTCTTTGAGAAATCTCGTCGAGCATCTTTCGCAAGCAAAAACAAGACCTCTTCTCGCAGGGAAGTTTTATAACACGCATCTCTATGGGCTCAATATGATCACCCGGCCTCTATGACGTCATTCATGGAATAGCATTTACTATTCCATGAATGACGTCACGCATAGCACATTTTTCTCCATGGGCATTACTATGTTTGGTCACATGACGCTATGTAGACCAATCACTGAACAGGATTTCATTCATGTAGGATATAATATAGAATATCATCTCTAAACCCTTTACACTATTATTACCCCGGTCAAAGGATACAATGCATCCCCAGCAGACATTGTGTGCACCATCTCCACTCCCTGGGGAGCATTCCTTCCAAGCAGCTCATGGGCATTGAGAAGATCCTTCACAAAAAGGCTGCATGTAAACCTCCTACCCCATTTATACAAAGTATGTGAATTCAGATATTAAGAATGATCTACCCTGCACATCAGAACCAGAGAGTAAATCACTGCAAGAATCTTCAGGTTTGTTAAAACTCTTTCCATAAGCCAAACAACAAGGTACAAGTGATTACGGTTGAATTTGAGAAAGTGAATCGATGACCTTTACAAATTTTGCAAAAAAAGGTGGTGTGACACCCCCGTAAACTGACCACAGTATCTACGTTGATCCTGACTGCCCGGTCACTCCAGTCGACCAAGTCCAGGTTGTTAAAGTTGCCGTTTGTGCTCACATCAGCATTAGCGGCGACAGACTGGGCGAATGTAACAGACCCTGGGGGGGGGGGGAGCCAAATATAATAAATGATCATTGTTATTTTGCTTGGCCTCAGATTGATGAGGGACTTCCATTTATTAATTCGTTCAGGAATGCAATTGTAATGGATCTCTCATTTCAACATATGTCTTTTATAAAGCACATATTGTGCAAAGTTAATAATCATATTCTTTAAAAAACGTGATTATTGTACTCTATATGATGTCCCACCAGTAACAACTTTGTTTATTACTGTATACTTACATTTAAAAATCAACATTTTTAACTGCAGGGGAATATAACAAAACATGCATTAGGGATTCATTCCCGTTCCACAAGCTACATCTCATATATGTGACCGGCTATAGCAAAACCCTGCACTCGTCGATAATTAATGTTTTGTAGAAATGGGCATTTTAAGTTCTCATGTGTGTAAACGACTTATGATTGTAAAATTGAAACAATCATATCTTCGCCAATTATTGACCCAATCAAATGAAAGCTTGTATCGAGGCCTTTCTAATGGTATGATTATCTACATTTTGATTTTTACCAACAAGTGCAGGGTTTTGCTATAGCCGGTCACAGTTAGTGAAGAATATTGCAGACTTATTTAAAATTCATCTTTCTTACTTTGTTGTGTTTTATCTGTAATAATTAAAAGCAATAATCAGGTTTCCCTTAACATTTGTGTGGCAATTGTGATCAAATTAATAATAAAATTAATAACAGTAACTACAAAAACAATGACAATAGCAATAATGATCAAAATAATAACTTTGTTTAAAGGGGACCACCACGCAAAAGGACAACACAGTCTTATATGTTTTGGTATCAGTGCTTGATATTAAATAGATGTACAACACTTTGCAAAGGGATGTGTGTAACACATAAACAATACAATTAATCACCAACACTTACGGAACCATTAGGGCCTCATGGTTCCATATGCGCCAATTGTCTGCGAGTGCCCTAACTCTATACATGTGTACGTTTGGAGACAATAGAGCTACGAAGACACATACATAGCTGTAGTCTTTGTATGCAGACCCATGAATACTTATGCTAGTATGGCGATGAGTTTTCAAAATTATTTAATTTATAAGAATATTATGTTTGGGTGGTGGTTCCCTTTAAGTTACTGTCCATGCTCACACTAATATTCAAATTACCTGTAATAGTCTGACCAGGTTCTTTCCCGTATATCTCCATTCTCAAACCGATGAACATGTACCATGACACAGGCAGAATCCGCACATACTGGCACACTACTGGGGCTGGGAGGTCGTTCTCAACTACCGTGTCTTGATCAGAATTGCCTGGGAAGACCTGCATTTGTAAAAAAAAAAAATTAAAAACATGTGTATACAGTTTAACATGTATAGCGTCCGCGTAAGGGAAACCAGAAATGTGGCAATCGTAGACAGATTACCTATATTATAGACAGGGTACAATTTCTCCTCTAGGGGATTACTTTCGATGGCCACTATTGTATATGCAGGTTCTATAGGAAGGTAGCCACTAAAACACATTTAAGGGTATGAAGGTGTATCCCAACTTCGCGCACGAAAATTTTGGATTTTTTCAAAGTGGCTTAGGATAAAGAAAATTACAGTAATCTCAATGAAACAATCATAAATTACCCCTCAAATTCTGAGGATTCGATGTATCTTTAACAATTTCATTTTAAACTCACAATTCATGGTTATAATGGCCCGATTCCGTGACCATGTCATATCAGCAAGAACCTCTTCACAGAGTTCGGTAGTCTCCATACAATACCCAGGGCCCCCTGCCATTGACTTAACACGTACATGTATCCCTGTGTAGCAAACTGTAACACGCATTTCAATGGCAGTGTGATGATGCAAACATTTTGCGCGCATTAGCATCTTAGCACGCGCAGCGTTGTCAAGCTATCTACGGAGATTGCGCGATCCAAAAGTAAATTTGAAGGGTAGGTCGAATAAAGGAGCATTTTGCGGAGCCTTTCGATGACAACAAATATGTTCTACTGGAACGATTTCCGTTTAATTTGCTTGATTCTTCCTCCTCCATAATTTTATTGAAACACCAAAGTTGTGATTTACGAAAAAAAAACACAAAAAGTGAGTATTTCTCCAGAAATATCGCTCTTTATTTGCTAATTTTTTGGTTGATGAGTAATTGATGTGTGCTCTTTCATTTGACATTGAAAATTTCCGTCGCAGTGTCCGTGTTCTAATTTTTGCGTATCGCCCATATGATGTGCGAAGTTGTGATATGCACGTTAGACCTGTCCATACCACCACCCAAAAATAATATTCTTATACACTACTCACAAAAATTCCCCCCCCCCTAGCATTTTTTCATATATCTCAAAAAGCACATTACCGATTTTGATTTTGATTTTGATTTTGATTTTTGATTTTGGAGCTATGACTGAAAGTGTTCTTGGAAGAGAAACGATTTGAGGTCGATTTTGAAAGAGTCAACAGAAGGAGAGCTTTTAATTTTTGAATGGTAAATGGTTGCCATTGAATTACGTTTTCATCATCAAAAAATATATTTTCTGATACAAAGTTCAACAAAAAAGTTGCAATTTTAAGTTTTATATGCCATATTGGGTACATTTTGTATAAGAGTAACCATTTTTCAAAAGCATGCAAGTGTCAGATATTGCCAAAAATGACATTTGAGACTTCAATTCTATACCAAAATCATTGTAAGCTATGTCTGAATGATGTGTGAAAGTTTCATTGAAGTACCTTAATCAATGTTATTCAAAAACATTCTCTTTAGCCTGCAATATACAGCTGAAATACCAACATAATTATACATGTATTTGCATGATCAAACCTACGTATTACTATTACACCTCTCTCATGGCAAGTAAATGTCATGTTTGGGCTAGCATAATTTGAAAATCATGGGTAAGTAGAACAAAAGGTAAGTTTGGAAGGTTGCGATATGCCCACGGGGGTGTTTCACAAAGATCATAAGTCACACTTAGCACTAAGTTGGACTTAAATATAATGGAAAGCCATTAGTTTCCTTGGAAAATTGTTGAACAAGCTCTTTAAACATGCCTACAATTTTGATACAAACCAGCATTATTGTTTTATCATAGAGACTTCAAATAATTCATAATGTGAAATTTTGTGGAAAGTTTCAAATATTCACATTTGGGCTCTTGAGTATGTTTAATTCCGAAGCTACAACACAACACCCTGAATTATATATACAACTCACCACTTCTGATCCAGCATTATCTGTGACAGTGACAAATGTCACACCGTCTGAGCTGTAGTAGACCTTGTAGCTTGTAACCCACATGCCAATGTCCTGACGTCCTTGAGTGGCCACGGCAACGACATGATACAGAGAGCCGAGATCAACCTGAATATTTCATAATCAATAATGATAATATAGAGATCTGATAGTGCGCCAATTCTTTTCAAACATATAGGGAAACTGACCAGAAATATATTGTGATTAAAAGAAGGCAAAGAAAATGGGATTCCAACAGGATTCGAACCCGAGACCTCCGGATTGCTAGACCGGTGCTCTACCGACTGAGCTATAGAAAACCCTAGACGGTGCTCGTCCCTGAAACCCCTTAATTCTATCTTTTGCAAGATGCTCTTGGCTTGGAAAATAATTATTGTAACAAACATGTGAACATAATTAACAACTAGATGGATCTTCGATTGCGCGCAATCGAAAATTATGCCTCCGCTATCACGCGATTTTAATATCAAGCCCAAATTAAAAGGCACTGATTTAATTTTTTTTTATATTTTTCTTATATTTTGAGTCCTGTGACCTTGACCATATGACCCCAATCTTTGATGGCTCCCTGAAAAACAGTCAGGTACCAAGTTTGATTGTAATCTGATATTTAGTTCTTGAGATTTTGGCATTACAAGCTTTTTTGCATGTATAATGAGTCCCGTGACCTTGACTTCAACCTCATGACCCCAACATTTTATGGCTACGTTGACTCTTTATGATACATTCAGGTACCGAGTTTGATTGAAATCTGACATTCAGTTCATGAAATTTTGCAATTACAAGCCATTTTCGCATACATATTGAGTCCTGTGACCTTGACCTTTGACCTCATGACCCCCCAAATCTAATCAGATCATTGTCACCCCAATATGTACACTCATACCAAGTTTGAAATTGATCCGTCAACTGGTTCTTGAGATATCGCAAGAACGAAAACGGGACGTACGGACGGACGGACGGACGGACGGACGTACGTACGTACGGACGGACGGACGGACGGACGGACGGACAACCCGAAAACATAATGCCTCCGGCCACTTCGTTGGCGGAGGCATAAAAACGTATGCACACAAAAAAACATGGATACAAAAATACATACGTTTAGTGAACAAACGAGAAGAAATTAATGAAAGTCAACTTGGAAGAGATATGAGTCTTCCATATCATTGATATTATTTAGAATAACATTCATTGGCTGATATTCTGTTTAGTTGTGTCTAACTTGGTATTGACTTAACTTAAACAACTGTTTAGTAAGACAGGACTTGAAGGACTCTTATTCTGAAGTCGCGTGTAAGTCCTATCTAACGAAACACTTGTATAACTTTGTAAGACTTTCGCGCATACCGATATCGTATCACTGATCACAATCGTATAAATGGCAGAGTTTTCGGCTAATTAAACTTTAAATTTAAATTAAATATTTCACTTTGGACTAAGAAATTTACAATATGTCACCATACAAGGTTTCTCTAACCTGAATCCATTCATTTCCATCAATAGTAAAGGGTGTCCATGCTCCATACCCGTCAGTGTCTGTAACCGTATTCAACCGGCCTCGACTGGGTGCGTTATATGCATGCCGCTCACTGGAGGCACTCAGACTTGAATCAGGGATGGTTCGGGACTCCACTCCAAGAGGACCGACTTTCAAAGAAAATTTTGAACATTTTGGACTTCAAATCAAAAGATCAATGATCATATTCAGGGACATCATTTGTCAATCACTGGTCAGCTACCATGCTATTGTGATTAGCCTAATCACAATAGCATCACACGGTTGAATAGAATACCAACTCACACAACTTCAATTACAATAGCTGTTGCTATGTCAGAAGAAAAGCACTGTCTAAGCTATTGCATGGAGGTATGCAGGGCATGCTTTTGTGTGGATGTTCTTTTTGTACTTTCATCTTTTGTTAATCTCATGGTAGCTGACCAGTGATTGACAAATGATGTCACTGCAGGTCAA
Organism: Echinarachnius parma; assembly: GCA_037951105.1. NCBI lineage: Eukaryota > Metazoa > Echinodermata > Echinoidea > Clypeasteroida > Echinarachniidae > Echinarachnius > Echinarachnius parma. The sequence continues at coordinate 27,945 of JBAMJV010003351.1, read as the reverse complement.
CAATAGAATTTGCTCTGGAGGGTTTTTTAGGAGGTGGGGCTTAGCAACATGAAGACAAATAAATGATAAAATGTTTAAAAATATACAAAACATATTTGGGTCAAACCGTTTACAAATATTGAATGTGTACACTAATACAGATGAACAGAGGTCAACATGCATTTGGGTTGCAGGGCCCCTTTAACGCAGTCCAGGGGATTTTTTCAAAGGAAATATTTGTTAAATGGTTCAGTTTTTTAGAGGGTGTGCTTCAAGAAATATTTTTTGTGTGAGGTAATGAATAACTATAAGTGTAACATTTGAAAGAGCTCATGATTTTAAAGACAGAATAAACTTTGTTTGATCAAAATTGGATCAGAAACGGCTGAAATATTCATACATTTATCCAATTGGAATAAATATTGGGGATCAACTTTTATTCAAAAATTTAAATGCATATTTAAGACCGGATTTTTAGGGTAAACAAAACAAGGTAGGATCAGACATTGTCTTTTGATCGAAGTTATTAGTCTAGAGCCTAAAGCACCATCCTAGGCTGTGGGACTGCCCCGACCCCATGACCCCCTTACCCCTACAGACTACCTTGCAGCTAGCTTGCGGCTAGCGTCAAGCTTAATAAGCGATCTCTGATGAAATTGTGAGCGTGCAGCAGATTCTAAGCCTGTCATAAGCATGCAAGTATATTTTCACATGCTTAATTCAGGCAGAGATCACATATTAAGCTTGCTGTTAGCTAGTTGCAAGCTTGTCGCAAGCTAGCCGCAAGCTAGCCGCAAGCTAGCCGCAAGCTTGCCGCAAGCTTGCCGCAAGCTTGCGGCAAGCTTGCAGCTAATACGTGATTGAAACATGATTTCTTGATTCAATTTTTTCCCCAAAATGATTTTCATTGCTTCATTCCAATTATCAGGATGGGAGGTGATGATTGTGGCCAAGACCCGAGTGTGGCGGAGACTAGTGCTGTCGATTTCGGGAGTATTTCCCTCCCGGGACTCGCGATAATTTTTCGGGCGAGTCACGGGTACCCGAAATTTACCCATTTGTTGATTTCGCTATCGGCATGTCACGCCGCTGGGAAAACATGTTCATTCAAGTGACAAAAATTGAGCGCATTTATGACAATAAATCATCTTCTAAAATATAGCAAAATTGTAAATGAATTATATTTTTAGCATTTCTGACATGATTTTAACGGAATTATGTTAACATGATGTTCAAATTTACCTTGATTACGACATTTCTGACGAGAATAGGACATTAATGATCTCAGTGACCGATCGTATCTTCAACACACTTCACTGAATATGATTGTCATCGCGCCACTATTTTGGGCTATCATCTACCAACAAGCGATTATCATTTAGTAGATCTAATAAATCGATGACTCCCAATACAATTTTATGTTACATTCGTATTACATAGTTCAGGCGAAGCAGCGAAAACCTGTCGCGGTTTCGCAAACCAAAAACCGCAACACGTGTCTGGTTTTCGCTGCTTTGCCTGAACTACGTAATACGAATATAACATGAAATTGTATTGGGAGTCATCGATTTATTAGATCTACTAAATGATAATCGCTTGTTGGTAGATAATAGCCCAAAATAGTGGCGCGATGACAATCATATTCAGTGAAGTGTGTTGAAGATATGATCGGTCACCAAGATTATTAATGTCCTATTCCCATCAGAAATGTCGTAAATTTGAACAGTATGTTGCCATAATTCTGTTAAAATCATGTCAGAAATGCTAAAAATATAATTCATTTACAATTTTGCTGTATTTTAGAAGATGATTTATTGTCATAAATGCGCTCAATTTTTGTCACTTGAGGGGACAATGAGGGGACTTCCCCTTTTTTGGGGATATCGAGTATCGACTTTTGGCGGGACCCGGGTACCCGTGACTCGTCAACAGCCTTAGCGGAGACCAATGAAAATTTACCTTTCTGAATTTGGGAGGGAGGTGCGTATGCACGTAACACACCATCCTGGGCTATAGGACTGCCCCCTTCCCCGTAGACCCCTTACCCCGTACAGAAATGCCAGCGGCTAGCTTGAGGCTAGCTTGTGGCTAGATAGCAGCTATCTTGAGGCTAGCTAGCGGCAAGCTTAAAATGCGAATTCTGCTGATATTGTGAGCGTGCGGATATATATTTGCAAGCTTATTTTGGGCAGAGATCGCCTATCAAGCTTGCTGCTAGCTAGTCGCAAGCTAGCCACAAGCTAGTCGCTGGATTGCAGCATGTTTAAGAGTTCTGTAGGGGTGAGGGGGTCATGGGGGGGGCAGTAGGGATAGCTTCACCCCTGATCAACATACCACTTCCACTAGGCTCATCCACGAGTACCACATCTGGGGCTAGAGCAGACACATCTATGGTATCCACTGTACTGGGCGTCACAATGTCACCGGTAATGGATAGTACGTGATTCAAACGTTATTTCTTGATTCTATTTTTTTCCCCCAAATGATTTTCATTGCTTCCTTCCAATTATCAGGATGGTAGGTGATGATTGTGGCCAAGACCGAGTGTGACAAAGACCGAGACCACTTATTTAGTTGTGTAAAACAAGGCGATAGCCGTAAAGTGTCTTGCCCACTTGCGCGTATTCATGCAACATTGGACCTCGTTTGACCCCAGAATATCATGGAGCCCAATTTAGGGCATCTACCAATAAAGTTTGGTTACAAACAGATGCAGGGTTGGAAAGTTATCAACCCTAATAGACTCTTGCAGGTAAAATTTCACATTGGACCTCATTTGACCTTTGACCCCAGAATATCATGGAGGCCAATATAGGGCACCTACCTTTCAAGTTTGGTTACAAACAGATGCAGGATTGGAAAGTTATCAACCCTAATAGACTCATGCAGGTAAAATATCACATTGGACCTCATTTGACCTTTGACCTACTTATGTGACCTTTGACCCCAGAATATCATCGAGGCCAATATAGGGCACATACCAATCAAGTTTGGTTACAAACAGATGCAGGGTTGGAAAGTTATCAACCCTAATAAACTCTTGCAGGTAAACTTTCAAATTTGACCCCATTTGACCTTTGACCTACTTATGTGACCTTTGACCCCAGGCCAATGTAGGGCATCTACCAGTCAAGTTTGGTTACAAACAGATGCAGGGATGGAAAGTTATTCACATTTTTGTAAGCATCACGGACGGACGGACGCCGGAGGACAGACGGACGCAATTTGGATCCCTTAGTCTCCCTTAACCTATGGTGGGCTCAGCAAAAAGGGGGGCATGGCGGAGACCAATGAAAATTTACCTTTCTGAATTGGGGAGGGGGTACGTACGCACCTAAATCACCATCCTAGGCTATGGGAAGCCCCCCCCCCCCCCCCCCACCCCCACCCACCATGAACCTCTTGAACATGAACATGAACATACCACTTCCACTAGGTTCATCCACGAGTACCACATCTGGGGCTAGAGCAGACACATCTATGGTATCCACGGTACTGGGCGTCACAATGTCACCGGTGATGGAGAGTGCATCTTCAAACGTGATTCGCTCTAAAGGGAATAAACAATAATAATAATAATATAATTATATCAATCATAGTTTTGAAAATAAATTAACTGTTTATCTTTTGATACTGCAGATTATGCTAACACATCTATAGTATCCACTGTACTGGGGGTCACAATGTCACTAATAGGCGGAGGGCCAAAGTCGAAAAAGTGGCTTCCTTAAGGACTTAGGTTGCCAGATCTCCACAACAATTTTAAACCAATTCTATTTACTAGTATTTTTAATGAGACAAATTAATTCAGAGGTCTACCTCAACAAATTTGTTGCGAACACCTTCAAATCCAAGATGGCGTCCAAAAAAGTAGCCGTTTTGACTTGCTATAGATAATTGGCAAAATCTCCCAAACGACACCTGAAATCAGCTTGATTTTGCAGTCATATTAAAGACAATAAAATTTCCTATAATCTGATACCAAATATCTAGGCTTTCAGGATATGTAACACGGTAATTTTTAGCCCCAAACTCAAATGTTAGGCATTTTCCCCCAAAAATATGAAACTATTGATTTACATAATTCGGCACAAATCAATAATTGCATTGGGAGTTGAATTAATACTTTTCAGAAAACTGCCCAGTTATATCAGCAATACTCTGTGACAATTCCAAGTGTGTACCGTATCTGAACAAAAAGTTATAATAACGGGAAGTCAGCATTTGATATCGACAAATACAGCAATTTTGTACGATTTCGAACACTATACAGGGTGCCCCAGTAAATGTAAATCTTGTTTAGGGACTTTATTCAAGAAATGCTCCTAAATACTGACATATTCTTTATACCCGTTTGTAAAAAACTTTAATTTTCTTATTTTTGTCATGAATATGCCGCCATCGGTTTGCAATACACGAAAATAGCGTATCAGTAATTTCACTGCAATAATAAATCCATCATGCAAAGTAATGGGAGGCGCACGTCTTTTACAGTTGGATCGACCATATCTGGATAATTATGTTTTTACCATGTCATGTTAAAAACATATTAATCATTGATTATTATTCAAAACACCACAGTTAGCTAGACTTTTTCAGGGTTCGATGAAAACTTCGAATAGGCTATTATGTTTATCGTAGAATAACTTGTTGTACCACCGTGTACATTTGTAACCATAGTAACAACAACAATAGAAATACAATAAATCATATATCTGGCTACTACAAGCCACATTATGCACACGAATTTTCGCGTGAACATGAAGGAAAACAAATCACATGTGAAATGACACCGTTTACCTGCTAATTTTAAGTTTTTTAAATAAATATTGGGTGATTTGGTATATTTCTGTCCATAATTGGCTGTTGTTACCATGGTTAACACGAGTACAGTGTAGTGCACAAAAAATAAACATTCGGCTTGCTGAGGCTTTTCGGTGTTGTACATATTGGTTTTGCAATTGAATTTGTTTTGTTTTAATACTAAGTCAGCCAATTTGTATAGACCTTTATGGTCTCCAGATACATGTAATAAGATATGAAGGGCATAAAGGGTGCGTGCCTTACGATCAAGATGGTGTTCGAATCTAGATACGCTCTGCACATGTGTGCAACATATTGTGTACGTCAGTAAGACACTTACTCAATATAATGAACATGATCTTGAAGATGTTTTAAGCACATCATGGACACCCAGTATATGATTCGAATTCGCAATATACATGCATTGCAGGCGCGTCAGTATGCAGCTGACTGGAATGCTCCATGTGGAGTGGAATTAAGTACATTTTAGCGCTTGATTTATGATAAATGCAGTTAAACAAATACAAGACAGACACGACATTTACGGGAATTACATAATGATGGTGGGATATTCATCATATTACAGGAAATCGCGGTTTTGTTGATTTGTTCATAACTGGAACTGAAGGTGTCCCGAGATTGACGCAATCATTTGGTACACAAATCCTATAATCAAGATTACACATTTTTGAGACACCCTGTACAGCATGATAAATCATGCAAAACTACCCGTTTTGTCGATATCAAATGCTGACTTCCAAGTACTATAACTTTTTGTTCAGATACGGTACACACTTGGAATTTTCACAGAGTATTGCTGATATAACTAGGCAGTTTTCTGAAAAGTATTAATTCAACTCCTAATTCAATTATTGATTTATGCCGAATTTTGTAAATCAATAATTTCATATTGTTGGGAAAAAATGCCTAAAATGTGAGTTTGGGGCTAAAAATGACCGTGTTACATATCCCGAACCTCATGGTGTTTGGTATCAGATTATAGGAAATTGTATTGTCTTTAATATGACTGCAAAATAATGCTGATTTGAGGTATTATTTGGTAAATTTCGCCAATTATCTATAGCAAGACAAAACGGCTGCTTTTTTGGACGCCATCTTGGATTTGGAGGTGTTCGCAACAAATTTGTTGAGGTAGACCTCTGAATTATTTTGTCTCATTCAAATTACTTGCAATTAAAATCGGTTTAAACTTGTTGTGGAGATCTGGCAACCTAAAGTCACTTTTTTCGACTTTGGCCCTCCGCCTATAAGTCAAAAGAGCTAAGAAAATAGAGTTTCCCCAAGGATTCAAACCGAGACCTCCACATTTCTAGACCCGTGCTCTACCAACTGAGCTACAAAGCCCTTGTGCTGGTTGTTCGTCCCTGAAATGCCTTTTAATGCTCGCGATGGTTAGAAGCTATCTTGACAAAATTGGATACAAAACAAAGCGAATGATTCACTTCACAAACAATTATTTAACAAGAGCCATTACTCAAGTATATATTTAAAGGGGTCTAGTAACAATGTCCAAATCTATCAATCTTACTTAGAATTATAGTTGTTCCCTCGTGCCTTGTTGTATTTTTATTACCAATAGGACCATGGAATATGTTTTTTTTTTTTATTTCCCTTTCATTAGAAAAATATTTACACTATCCACTAGCCACTAGCCATGTACAAAGTGCAATGGGTTAGTGAATATCAGTTTGCATTTTTGCTCATTACTCGGCCATATCACCTCCATTTAACTTGAAATGTGTACACAGTTCCCTTCGCACAAATCAGATAACAATATACATTGTATCAACCACTCATCACTTTTTGCACATGTCAACAAAGTTACTAGATCCTTCTAAGCCCCAGCTGAACCCCCCATCCAAAGTGTGTGTACCAGATAAGGTAACCACGTACTCATCAGTGATATATGTCTATGTTGCTGAGTGTTACATCATGTCTGTTGTTAAACAATTATTTAACAACAGCCATCACTTTAATTAACCCAAAACGTGCCAGTGGAGTACATTCCTGGTGCCACATTGGAAGGCCATGGCTACATTGCTTTTGGGGATCTGAAAGGAATGTATTGAAAGGCATTTCCCACGCCTGAAGATTAGGGTGTGCACTGAACAATTGAGTCACTTACAAATACAAAGCCCCTGCACAATACAATGGGCATGGTCAAGTACTCTATTATGCTTGCAATTATGAATGTGGCATCCAAGGGGTAGCTTCAATGCAAGCACTTGGCAAGTTAGGTGTTGAGCCCTGGCGGAACTCACCATCCAAAGTGTGGTCACCGGATAAGGTGACCACTTCCTCAGAGATGTCTATGCTGTTGAGCGTTACATCAGTCCCAAAGACTGCATTTGCCTGAAGCGTGACGTCCTGGCTGAAAGACTTTGTTCCTGTTGAGCATTAACAAATGTTACATTAACAACATATAAATACTGGTAAACCCCATGAAATTGATATTTTTTAAAAGCTTTCATTTAAGTATAATTATAAATATAACTCTTTTTGTTTATAAACTGGCAGACTCGTGGAAGCCTGGAAGACTGCATTCCCATAGAGTGTGATGCCCTGGCTAAAAGTCCTAGTTCCTGCACAGCATGAAAATTCAAGCCAAGAATATGTTTTGTTTTTGGTCTAAAATAAATGCACTTTTTCCTATAATATATATGCCCCAAAATTGTATTTTCTAACAGTGTTGACTGCAGTACAACCATAAATTTAACAAAATCATCCATACTTTGTTTCAGTAGACTGGCCCCCATAATTCCTGCATACAATACGTAATATGTCAAGCGGTTCTTGAGATAACTAGACCACAAGAACGGGATGTGGATACGTAAATAAGGCATAAAACCAATTTCTTACCTGTGATTGTCTGTACTCCAGACTCTGTTACAGCATTAGACAGATCAAAGCCGTTAACTAGCACTCCATCGTCCAGTACGATGTCGCCATCGACATCCAATCCCTGATTGAAGTAGAGCAGGCCGTTCACCGTCTGGCCATCGATGTTATCCCTGCAAAGCAAGAGAGGGCATCAATATCAGTGCACTGGAAGATCATTAAATCTATGTATGTAAATGTATACATATCTCCAAACCTCTGTGTCATTTGTGACCGGCTATAGCAAAACCCGGCACTTGTCGGTAAAAATCAAAATGTAGATTTTCACACCATTAGAAAGGCCTCATCACAAGCTTTCATTTGATGCTTTGTTATAACTAATTGGGTCAATAATTGGCGAAGATGGTTTCAATTTTACAATCATAGGTCTTTTTTACAAACATTGTGTGAACTTAAAATGCCCATTTCTTCAAAACATGAATTACCGACAAGTGCTGGGTTTTGCTATAGCGGGTCACATATTGCACTCTAAATCCAAACCAGGGACCAGTTTCATGAAAGGGTCTCATCTCCGTACGTACACAACCTTGGCAACACGTGTTGTATGAAAGCATCATTGCTGTTATACTTCCAATCTTGTCTTTTGTGATCGAAACAAATGGCATCCGTATATCCGTAGATCAGTCACAGTCACCCGACAGTTAAGACCCTTTCCAGAAACAGGCACCACGGGACAAATATCTGATGAGCCAATCATGCATATATTTGTGCGCAGTGCAAGCAACGTTTATTTATGCGATAATACACTAAATAGTCATTGCAATCATTAGCTCCATAATGGCCAACAGAGGACAGCAGAGCATACTACAATACAATGTATACAATGTATAGCCGTGGACAGCACTTCACTTCACTACCAGCAGCCAAGCAATGCACACCTCCCACATGTACTACTCCAAAACTAAAAGCACATGGTCTCAATATATAACACATACCTCAGCATTTCATCATCCAGGGTCTCTATATCCACATCATTGATGGTGGTCGCAGCGATGGCGTTTGACACCAGCACGTTATCCACCGTCAGATCCTTGAACGTCTTGGGACCGGTGATGGTCTGATCGCCGTCAAGAGTCACCCGATCATCAAACAACGCCTGCAGCGCTTCAATGGCATCCTCATTTTTGGTAACGTTGGTTTCGAATGAATCCAAGATTGGCCCCGCATCCACTCCGGCTATCGTGTTGTTGCTGTAGACAGTGTCGGCCTCGACAGTGACAATTTCCACCGTCCCGTTGAACGTGATCGTACCGTTGAAGATGAAGTCCCCGCCCACCGTGATGTCGCCGTCACTCAGAGTGACCGCGTCTTCAAGCTCTGCTGTCAAGTCAACCACTTTGCTCTCATAGGTTGCTAGATACTCCTACAGATAACAGGGAGAAATCGAGGCTGATATTAATATTACTAATAATAGCCTTGTATTCATGTTGCGCCCTCAATCTAGAAATTATATTCCAAGGCGCATAATACTACCCTACCGACGGTGATATCTCCATCGTTCAGCAGGACGGCATCTTCAACCCCCATCAGTCAATTCTACATCTCTGCTCTCTTAAGTTGCTAGATATTCCTACAGATATCGGGGAAAATCAAGGACCATATTCAATGTAGAATGTAACTGGTATTGTTCAGTTTCAGTAACCAATCAAAATACGTTTCGGGTGCAATCGCTGTACTTCATCACTTACATTACACATAATGAGAGCTATACTATTGGACGATCTTTATTTTTACAGTTCAGTTTCAGATTTATTACTGCATTTTATTGGTTAAATCACTTGTAAAATGTAGTTAAAGGGAACCACCACCCACAAATAATATTCTTATAAATGAAATGTAAAAGTTTTAGTAGTCCATTCAAGAAAAATTCAGAAAATTGGTTTCCAGACAAATTATGTAATTTTGAAAACTATAGTTATGGTTTATGGTTCTGCAGGAGATTGCTAGTCCATTGTCTAGGATGTACGCATCTACAGTGCTTCTATTGTCTCCAAATGTATGCGGGCATAGAATGGGAGCATTCACAAACATTTTGCGCTTACGGAACCATTGGCCCTGTTGGCTCCAGTGATTCCAGTTTCGGTGATTAATTGCAGTGTTGGACATCTATTTAATATCATTTTATTTTTGTATTTTATGCATTTGATGCATTTCATGACAAGTTTTGAATAAACTGAATTGAATTGAATAACCCTGTGTTGGTTTTTGCGTGACGGTCCCCTTTAATTGTTTATTTTAGTAAAAGAAATACAATTGCAATATAATTTTGTTTTACCCCAAGTACTGAAGGCTGCTTTAGATCTGTAAAGATGGCACCATCATGTCAATAGAAATAAATCAATACATTTCAGACATAATATAACATAAACAGAAGTAAATTATATAAACTACAACTCCCAAAGTAGAATCAGCATTCATAATTAACTGGGTACTTGAATTGATAACCATTTCATTATTTAGTATAAGCCAGTAAGACATCAAGGTAGAAGAGAAATGTGGAAGCTACAAGTGATTTGAGTTGAATTTGACAAAGCTAGTGATTCACTTTAAAAATTAAAGGAAGTGTGTTGCAATACCTCCACAACTGTGAAAGCTTTCTCGAATGCCTAAATAAGCCAGTAAGACACACGGTACAAGAGAAAAAAAGGAGGCTACAAATGATTTGGGATGAATTTGACAAATCTAGTGATTCACTTTAAACTTTAAAGGAAGTGTGTTCCAATACCTCCACAACGGTGAAAGCCTTCTCGAATGCCTCTTGGGCCCATGCACTGTAGGGACTGCCCCTCGGGATGATGCGCTCTGTGATCTCAAAGAGAAGCGGCATCCTCTGCACACTGCCTTTCACTTGGAGGTCGTAGACGATGATGGCAAAAGTCTTTTCAAACCAGTTGAAGAACGGCATCACACTTATAGCTCCCTGAACATCGTCTGAAAACTCGCCGGCAGGTACTGAATGGAAATGAGGGGAAATTAAATTTAAATGTAATTTGGTGATCAAAGCATATGTGACCAAAGCAAGATTAGAGACAACCTCTGTAATCTGTCTTTCATCTGGAGGTCGAGTTACGATCAAGGCAAGTCCATACCTGCCAACATTTGAAAATGAAAAATCTTACTCTCATGTGAGCGAAGCGTGCATCGCGAGCGCGAAGCACGAAGTCCTTTGCGGCCGGGGTCCAGCTCTAGGTTTCTAGATGCTCTCTTGTGCTATCTTAGCCTTATTTTTAAACATATATGACCACACTGAATGAGCAAAACTTCAATGATAAAGTTCATGAATATTTTGGCTTAATGAGCTTTATGTATGTATGAGCTATATGTATGTGTGTATATATATGCACATGTATATTTCCTTTTTTTTCTTTTCTTTTTTTTTTTCTTTCCGACTTAAAAATCGTACTCGTCCGATTTTTTACCCTTTTTTGAGTAAAAAATCAGACTAAATACGACAAAATCGGACAGGTTGGCAGGTATGCAAGTCGAAATTGCATTCAAATGCAGATTTGCGATTAAGGCAACGCAAGTGTCTATTAACCAAGATGTGGGATGACAACTAGACTGTATATTTTATCTGGAGGTCGTAGACGATGATGGCGAAGGACTTTAGTTGTAGAATGGCAGTATACTGATGGATCCCTGAACCTGGTCTCAGAACTTCCCGGAAGGTACTGAATGAAAACTAGGGGGAAAATTGCAATCAATTGTAAATCGGTAAATTAAAGCAAATGTCATAATACAAATTGAAAGGTGTATTTGATCTACTGTAAAAGATGTTGATCAAATGCAATCAATAACAAAAAGAGACCGATATTGTGTGGATTAAATTTGAAAATACTTTATACTTTATTTTATAACTTACAATTAACTTCAACATTATACCACCACCTTCACTGCCACAATAGCACCATCCACATCATATCTTGTTACCTGGTTCACCAACAAATCTGTGTTCGTCGCTGATGTTGAAGAGCGTGATTGAGCCGGGCCACGGCTGCAAGGAGGATAGGATGAGGAGGCCGATGTCCTGACAGGTTAGGGATCCACGCAGAATGCTCCAAGATGACGCGGCGGGCGTGTCGACCACCTGATCCATCTGGAAACGCACACCTGTAACAGCAAAAATGGTTGATGATTTCAACTGGTTTCTTTTTTCCAGAATACATATTACCCCATCTATAGAGCAGCGAAAAAATACACGGGGGCGGCGGGCGAATTCGCCCCCGAAATACCCAAAAGAGCCCCTGAAAAAAAAAAGTAGCCCCCGAAAATTAATTTTTTATTTTGGGGATTTTTGGGGGGGATTTTCTGTTTGGATCGTGATCAAATGCTTATAAGATGATCACTTACACTTACCAGAAATTTGTAGCCCCCGAGATGATATAAGTAGCCCCCGAAAGTTGGAAAAGTAGGCACGAAAAGGAGCCCCCGAAATAAAAATATTAATTTTTTCGCTGTTATAGAGTTCTTTTTGCCAGAAAAGATATTACCCATCTAAAAAGTAAAACTAGTCTTCTAAATTTCTGCCAAAATTTGATCAAGCTTCTATTCATGCTAGACACTAGCTAGCACTTGCCCTATTGCCGGGGGCAAGTAAAAATTTGTGTGGGGCAAGTAAAATATAAATGCCCTAGTTTGGTTGCTCGATCGGGCAACTAACTATTAGAGAATAATGGAACTCCTTAGGTTTAAATCTCCTCTAGAAGTAAGCGGGTAAGTAACCTTTTTGTTTGGGCAAGTAAAATTTGAAAAGTTATTATTTGACTTGCCCAAACGGGCAACTCGGGATCAAGCTACTCTATGTCAACTTGCCCAGAACTGGGTCATATGGAATCTTCCAATCTTATTTTGCACTCGAGTGGTATTATCTGGCTCGACATCTAGCCCTTGCCCGATCGCCTGATCGCAACTACCATTGTTATTACATCTGTTTCACTAAAGAGAGAAATTTGATTCCTTATATCTCCAAATCTGATCTAGAAACAAGCAAGAAATTTGCCAGGCATACCTAGTAGCACAATCCATTTTTCTCCTCAAGTCATGATTTACTTGCCCAAATGTGCAAGTAGAAACATAGATGATAATAATACTAATAAGTGAAGCTTATATAGTGCATGATAACCATAAAGGTTCTCTATGCACTTTACACAATTACAGCAGTGAGCATTCTCTACCAACACAATGCCCATGACTCGGTATCATACAGAGTTGCATGACTAAAGGAACTGATGCGCTATACTAATTGCTAGTATCCGTTCTTTTAGTCAAGCATGCCAAGTCATGGGCATGTCTTAGTAGAGAATGCCATTACAACAATATACACATTATTATATACAGTTCTAAAAAAATTACGAAACTAATTGGATCGAGTGCGTGGAGGCTGAATCCAGCTCGACTCTAGGACTTGCCGGCTTGCCCGGGGCAAGTAAAAATTGGTGTCTGGCAAGGACAATTTCATAAATTGTCTAGTTTGCTTGCCCGATTGGGCAACTAAATAATTGTCCACTTACGTCTAGGAGGTAAGGGCAAGAACATTTTATATTTGGGCAATTAATATGTCAAAATGTATGATTTGACTTGCCCGAACGGGCCAGTAGCCTACAGAAAAAAGTTAGTGTGGAGGCTTGCTGTACGTACCATCCCATAAGTAGAAGACAGATTTCTGGTCGCCCTCTCTGATAAACACTACATAGTGCTCATAGGACAGAGTGAAGTATAAAGAGTTCTTCACTCCTTGGGGCTCCAAACTGCAAGAAAATGATGATAATGGTAATAAAAGCAATTACAATCATGATTATCTTAACAATGTCTTTGAAGATAATAACATTAATTGCCAGTGATAATGCTAATGATTATAATAGCAATGCCAAGGAATGATAATAATGATTCAAATGATAATAACATTTCTGATTGAAGTGTTCAGATTTTTAGCTATGAACTGGATAGTCATAACCGCTTACAAAGTCAGTGCAATGACTTTGGCATTTTCGCTAACTACTCCGGCATATACCATCCATTCAAGGTGACATTTTCACAAAATTCTCTGTGGACATATCAGATCACAACAATACACATTGTATCTACCATTCTTCACTTTTTGCATTTGCATTTGTCAACAAAGTTACTAGATCCCTTTAAAACCAAATTAAATCACAAACGGCTTACTTTTGATATGCTCTGAAACAAGCTCCATGCTTCTATTGGTAATACGAATGCAATGAGGCATGTGAGAACCACATGAGTTCCAAGTTAGTTTTGAGGACTTTTGACAGTTACTATATCCCTTTAAAACCAAATGAAATCACAAACGGCTCACTGTTGGTATGCTCTGAACTGGTTCTGACGTGTGTTGTATCTCCACAGCGTGGAAGTGTTACGTCTCTCTACAGTTAGGATATAATGCATGCCGTGGATCTCAAAGGCCTCCACACCCACGGCACCATACGTTCTGATTTGCTGCCGGAGGTCAAATATTTGGCCTGGATAAAAAATGTGGATAAAGAATAAACTTTGACCAGAACGTCAATGACGTAGCACTCATCCGCCATCTCGCAACATCAAATATCGCAAATTTCATGTGGTACACTTTTCAACTGGTCAAAAAATAAAAATTTGATGCCCTGGAAGGGACATACAAATTTTAAATAAAAAAATTAGAGTGATCAAAATATAAATTTGACGCCCCGGAAGGGACATGGGAAAAAAAAAAAATAATAAATAAATAAATAAATACATTTAAAAAAATTAAAAATAAAAAAATAAAATAAATAAAATAAAATAAAAAATAAATAAAAAAAATTAAAAAATTAAAAAATTGAAAAATTACCATAATTAATGAATGGAGAAAAATTTCAAAATTCTGTGTAGAAGTTAAGTGTACCAAAGTTAGCTCTACCAGATAAAGCAAACCAAATCAAAATCGGTCGAAAAATGAAGGAGAAGAAGCATTTTTTGTGATTTTGAATAAATTTGCATAAATTACCATAGATAATGAATTTCACGATTCTGTGTAGAAGTTTTAAATCCCCCTCCTAGCCCTATCTTATGAAACAAGCAGAATCAAAATCGGTTGAAAAATAACGAAGAAGAAGCATTTTGAAAACTGGACGGACGGTCGACGGACGCCACGGCATAAGCTCATCGTGCCCTTCGGGCCGGATGAGCTAAAAACTAAACTGTAATCTTTTAGCTGAAAAATAAAAAATGCAAAAAAACAATATGCTTTGGAAACATCACAATAAAACGTACACGCGAGTATTGGTTCTTCCTGAAAATTGAGTTGTGAGGTAATGCGCTTGGATATGAATCCATGTGAGAGTAAACTTGCATTCTTGTGAAATTCTGATTTTAAAAATGATGTCCATATCCTGATGTTCAGCCGTGGCTGGTCGAGGCAATTAAACATGCAGTGAGCCAGCGGAATCGACTGGGGACAGTGGGGCTAAGGTAAGGGCTGGATGGCAGTGTTCCTCTCACTGCCCCGGTTTGTTCATTTTATCTTTAATTTAACTTTTATTTTCAACATTAACTAAAATAATGTGCAACTTTAACCTTTCCATTTGGTATCTTAGCAATATTTTCTCATAAAAATGCTGTAAAGCAGGTTTATTTGCAAATTTACAAACCTTGACCATATACTCGAGCATATCTTTAATAAATGGGCACTCACTGTTCTCACTCCAGAGATAGATAGTGCTGTTATTTTGTAAGATCAAGTAAGAATTATCAGCTGAAATTCAAAAAATAATTTTTTTACCCGAGATGGTTTTTTTTTCCTCCAGAGGTAAAAAGAGCTCCAGGTAACGTTCCCACTCCCAGAATTCACTGTTTTGGGTGGAGATCAAGTGAAAATTATTCCCTGAAAACTAGAGATTAAAACTTGTTTAAAGACGGTTACAAATGGTTCAAGAAAACACCAGGGTCCCATTGCAGAAAGAGATACAACGATTGTAAGTCAGATCACGTGTCGGAAATGTGCAAATCTTATGGGTTGAAATGCGCGCATTTTCTGACTTGCAACTAATTGTTACTAATAGTCCATTGTATCTCTTTCTGCAACAGGGCCCAGGACTCACTGTTTGCACTCCAGAGGTAGATAGAGCTCATGGTGATGTTTCGGCTCCCAGCTGCATCGTCGTCGTTTTGGGTGAAGATCAAGTACGAATCCAGACCGACTGAAAAGAACTTGACGGCTGTCACACGAGATGGGGGGTCAGTCACATTTTGGACCTTTGTGAGCAAAAGGGAATGAGGAAAATTTAAAATGAAGGGTTTCTCTGCAAGAAAAAGCCAACACAATCCATACCTGACATCTATCTATATCTACGCTGTCCGTCTGTGGCAAAAATAAGGGATACGGCTATTAGGTCAATATACATAGCCCCTATAGCCCATATTGCGGTAAATAAAAGAAGATGGCTTCAAACGCTATATCCAAATCCGTTTCGACCAGGCTGGTGCACACAGACTATAGTCACCATGGTACAAACAAACCAATGAAGAAGAGGCAAATGATTCTGTTTTAAAGGTAAAAGCTTAATAAAGTTGAATTATTAAGTGATCCCCTTTGATACCAAGAGCCAGATTTAAGCGAGTTTCTCCACTAAACTTCAGGATCTCAGATATCAGAGGGTAAGAAATACACATGGGCTGAGAGCGATTTTGCCCCCTTAATTTAAAAACAGCCCCCTGAAATCAGTAGGTAGCCCCTAAAATTACCATCTAGGGTATTATGTACAATATTTTGTGATACCCATTAGAATGGACAAAGTAGCCCCCTCCAAATTAAAAATGAATTATTTCTGTGACAGCTGAGGAATAAAATAAGGTTCCAACCAGAATAAGAACTTACAGAAAAGGTGTTGTTGTCTTGCACTGTGAGGATTATTGTAGCATCATCAGAAACTAGTGCCACTTTAGTCTCGTATGACACTGAGCC
The DNA here is from genome assembly GCA_037951105.1 of Echinarachnius parma. NCBI lineage: Eukaryota > Metazoa > Echinodermata > Echinoidea > Clypeasteroida > Echinarachniidae > Echinarachnius > Echinarachnius parma. The sequence continues at coordinate 11,306 of JBAMJV010003351.1, read as the reverse complement.
TCCTATGTAGTAGGACTGGGTGAACGTTGTCATGGCACGAACAGTCACTGAAAGAGAAAAAGAGGACAAAATAATCATGGTGGTCGTCATTGTTGTATTATATACGCGCACTATATTATTCATATGTAAGTACATTATACATATACGCTATGCAAGGAGTGCTGCGGTATGAGCAGCAAGATGACGCCGTTTGGACACGGACGTTTGTTTGTATTACTGGATTAAAGTTGTTGTTATATCTTTACACAACCGCCTGTTATCTCTTTATTCATACCAGTCCACTAATACAACATGGTGGCAGCGCAGTGGCGATACAGATTCACTGCCAAATCAGCGACAGGAGTGAAGTGATGAGACAAAGTCAAAACAAAACACAAACACACAAACAAAGACAACATCACACGTCAAACACACGCTCAGACACCACACACTACACTACAAGATATGGGCGTGAGATCAGACGACCCTCGCGTTACCATGAGTAGTACACACTGGAGAGAAAACCAGCTACACTGTTAATATCGTAAATATTGTATGAGTAAACAGTTCTTGAACAAAGATATGTTCATCCATTGTGTTCTCTATTTGTGCGGATGTTAACTTCGCAATGTTAATCAGTTATTGGTGTTTGTAGTTCATTAAGTAGTTACTATGTATAGCATCTTAATTAATATCGTTTGAAATATTTGTTGCATACTTTATGTACAAACATTAGGACCCCAAATATTATTTAAATTATTGTGAAGCTGATATTTCACATTGGAAAGTTCATTCAAATTTGACACAAAGGCTTTTAAATACGTACAAGACGAAATGCTTTTATTGACAAAAAAATAAGTTGAGTTTAAATGAAAAGGTTAGATTGTGTGATTGTGCATACTGCGTAGAATTAATGTTGTTTTTCTATTCATATGAAACAAGAAAATTAATTAGAGTTACATAAAGAATTATTATGAATATTTAAATATAAAAGAAAATGCATACAAGTATTTTGACAATTTGTTCAGTACAAAATCCTTAATTGTTTAAATAGTTACGTTAAATGTAAAACGCTTAATATGTGTCGAAAAGGTTAAATCGCATACAAGTACTTTTGACAATTTGTTCAGTACAAAATCGTTAATTGTGTACAACGCTTAATATGTGTTATAAAAAGGCTAAAACTGATTTATTAGGAATAATCATTAGACCAGTTGTTCGATAAGAATGAGATTGAGTTATTTCACCATCAAAGTTTTTATTAGATGATAATGACTGCATCCAAAGCTCAAACAAGTTTAGAATGTTAATAGTTTGAATGAATGTTTCACATTTATATGATAGTCAAAAAGTTATTTGCCATCTTATCTTTTCAGAAAGAGGGGGATGTTGTATTATATACGCGCACTATATTATTCATATGTAAGTACATTATACATATACGCTATGCAAGGAGTGCTGCGGTATGAGCAGCAAGATGACGCCGTTTGGACACGGACGTTTGTTTGTATTACTGGATTAAAGTTGTTGTTATATCTTTACACAACCGCCTGTTATCTCTTTATTCATACCAGTCCACTAATACAACAGTCATCATCATCATCGACATAATCATCAACATAAGCATCAGCATCAGCATCAGCATCAGCATCAGCATCAGCATCAGCATCAGCATCAGCATCAGCATCAGCATCAGCATCAGCATCTTCATCTTCATCTTCATCTTCATAAATACAGCAATATAATCACCATGGCCAGTAAGATCACCATCATTATCCTCATCGTCATCTCGACTATCATCACTGGGTTTTTTTTCAGTTTTCACAAACATTCTAGATGACTTCCACCATTGCAATTTTCATTATCTAACTTACTCTAACCTAACATGAGTAATGTAACTTGATTTTGATGATTATTAAGAAGGTGAAGACAATGGTGATGGTGAGGATGAATAATGATAATGATGGGGATAATGGTGATCATGATGGTGATTACGGTGATTAATCAACAATAATGGTGATGGTGAACACTTACTGTCCAGTTGGTAAATGGAGAGAAGCGGATCGCCGAGGGGCCTGAAACCTTGCTCCGAAAACTGAAAGATCTGGACACTGCTCGGCCCAGCAGCAACAAGGTACTGCCTCTTGTGGTACGAAAACTCTTCCCACAATTCAACAGAAACATTGACCAAACTCAGGGAAGGAAGGAATTGGGCATCTCCTAGGCCGAGCGCTGTGGGGAATAAAAGAAATTATGCTTATATTTTTATATAAAGTTGGTTGGTGATCTGGTTTTACAGATGCATTAAATCAATGATGATTGTTCAAAGGGTACCACCACCCAAAAATAATATTCTTACAAATAAAAAGGTAATACTTTGAGTAGTCCATTCCACCAGGTCTACATACGGAGACTACCTTTGTCTAGGACGAACGCATCGTCCGTGATTATATTGTCTCCAAACGTACGCGTGAATAGAACTGGCGCACTCACAAACATTTGGCGCATACGGAACCATGAGATTATAATGGTTCCGTAAGTGGTGGTAATGAATTGCATTGTTTATGAATTACACAACGAACCATTTGCAGAATGCTGGGCATCTATTTGATATCACTCAAAGGTACCAAAACATAATGATAACTGTGCTATTTGTCTGGTGGTCCCATAAGTCTTGGACCACCTTTTATCTCGACCATCACCAAACTAGGTTCAAACCCAGGCCAGGCTAGAACTGATCACCCCTGAGCATCTTATACAAAGCTCAAAATGCATGTATGCACAAACACTCACATGTGCACATACACATGTAAAGCACAATAGCTCCCAATCTGGCAGATAATGAGTTCAGAATTGAGTTCATCCACACAAGTCACTTCATTCAGAGAAGGGCGATTGTTTTTCTTTCTTCAAATTCACACCAATTTACTTTCTTGGTTTGTAAAAATATTTCTGTAAAACAAAAGTATATTTTGGGGAATGTTTATTATTATAGCAATGAGGTAGATCAGTGTAAACAAACATTTCATTAGGGCTATTTTTAAAGTTTAGAGAGAAAAAATTATCCCTGTGGAAATGTTCAAGAGGGCTATTTTGGTGACAACAAGGACTATTTTTGTAAATATTTTTGATTATATTTGTTTCTATAGTTGCCAACAAATTTGTCAAAATGTGTTGCTAATTTGAATCGCTCATATACAGGGTGGCCCAAAAAAAACGAAACGGGGCACTTCCCAAATTATAGTAACAAATGAATTATGTCCATCGGATAGAGTGTCTTTTCAAATGAACAACGAAACCAAGAACAGTCAATTTGGTCGTGTAGTTTTTGTTTTACCGGTGCTGTGAGTGACACCATGTCAGGTTCTTTTTTTTGTCAATTTGTATTGAGCCAGCGCTTGATGAATCGCACGAACCGCCGTTCATAGCGTTGAGCATCGCGCACAATTGTTAGTGTGCACTCAGCCGTGTGCCGAGAGAATGGGCATGGTCGCTAAATGGTATAATGGGCAAGGAGTGCGGTTAAACTGGTTAAATTGACTAGGTCAAAATCGACATAAATCGGCACCTGACATGGTCTTACTCACAGCGTCCTTAAAGTAGCTGAGCGAAGAAATATCACAAAATATCACAAAATAGACAAATTATACATGTACGGGAAGCTTATACCAACCTAATGCTGTTAGGTAAAGAAAAAATCCCGGATCGTTCTCGGATCGGTAGAATTCAAAATCGCTAACGAGATTCTCGGATCAGATCGGATCTCGGAAAAAAATAATATTGCAATTTGCTCTGAAAAAAATGCAGCGTTGTAGACTTATCTTTCTTGTTTTATATACCAATAATATTAACAATGTTGGCGCTTTGAGGCATGCACATATCAATCTTTACAGAAAAACAGTTACAGACTATTCAGAATTAACTAAGTTTCGCAAGAAAAGTATTTTTTCCGAAGTGAATTGGGCCTAGAAATCGATCGTTTGTTCAGCATCGCGCCACACATTCACAGAACTCAGCCGGCCAGTCACGGGGAAACATCACATGTAAATTTGTACGATCTTCTTGGTGAGAGCATTCAAAAAGTGGCTATAAATTAGCCTTTTTGTGATCAACACAATTTGGGTAGTCTACTTACATGATAACATGGCATTTGAAAGCTGAACAGATTACAAAAATTACCCCAAAAACAATGAAAAACTGCGCTGAATATATCGATACATTTCCAAAGCACGTTCGTGAGGGAAGGTTGAAGTAGTTACGGTACCGGTACGGTATAGCAGCAAGTTTTCGGGCCGCTGCACTGCTGGCATGTTTCACGCAATATTCGCTCGTGTACGGGTCTTTGTTCTTACGCCGGATATGGATTCATCCGCGATCTGTTATGTACATGTATAGTTGTTATTTACCGATTTTTTTAGTAGTTGTTTGCATTGCTTTGGGGCTCAGTTTTTTCTGTTCAGCTTTTAAACGCCATGCAATCATGTAAGTAGAATATCAAAACATTTAAACATGGTGCAAATAACCAAAATACGTATTTTGAGCCACTTTTAGAATGCACTGGCTGATCAGCTCGATCATACAGATATACATCTGAAGTCTCCCCGAGAGTGTCGTCCTAACTTTGTGTGCATTTCCGTCGGCAATATCGTTCAAATGACTAGCAATTTTGCGCATCCTGTTCAATTTTCGACTGCGAAACGAATTAATGAACCAAGAATTTCTCCAAAATAACCACTCATATCAACAATATTTATTCCCCCATTCTTTATTTAAATTACACTACTTAATGGACTGTCAAACATACACATTTTCAATTATTACTGGAGAAAATGGGTCGGCAAAATCTTCCGATATTTTCTACCGAGAAAATTTATTTCTCGGATCCGTCTCGGAACCGGCTCGGAAGCGATTATCGCCGGGAAATCGGATCGTTCCCGGATCGGATAACAGCATTATACCAACCAGAACACAAATCATCTGCTCTTAAGTCTTGAAATATCAATGAAACGCGATAAGAAGCGTGTTTCCAAGACCCTTCTCGGAACTTCTATATGGCTTGAAACGGGAATTACCGAGTACGGATTAATGACGTCACACGTGCGAGTCCCCCGCCTAGAGCGTAGAACGAGACGTATACAACTGTGTATTAAAACCCTCACAAGAAGTTCCGCAATTCAAGTTTGAGCGTTTATATCTCTCATGTTACTTTATTACCGTTCATGAGTTTGATATGATTGGAAGGCTTGTATTCCCCATTTTAAACTGATATGACATTTGCCATGAATATGTTATCATGGAATGCGCATGACACCCGAATATGGGGCAAAGTCAAAAGTAAAATGTTGCAAAATGCATTGATAAAACAACAGGGTACACTCCTTTTGCTGTGAGAACGGTGTTATGAATGATGTTCAGTCGGTCATGCGTGAATGTCAATGGCGTTTTATCATTTTCTTTTTAGGATGAAATATACCTTTATTATTTTGAGGTGGTGCAATAAGTACGATTGTGTACGTCGTTAGGAAGATGTAGTGTGTTTTATTGACTGATTGAGAAATTATCATTATGTTTGACCATATTAATGCTTTTTGCAAGATTTCACTTTTGACTTTGTAATGCACATTCCATGATAAAAAATGTCATATTATTGTGAAGGGGCGAATACAAGCTTTCCAATGGTAACACATTTATGAACGCTAATAAAGTAATAAGGGAGATGAACGCTCAAACTTGAATTGCGGAACTTTTTGTGAGGGTTTATAATCCAGACTTCACATGACACGAATTTACGCCAGCTGATGATGAAAGTGGAATACAAATCTCTCGAAAACAGCTAATTACATTTTATTATTGCGTATAAAGAATATTCTATTATATGATATTGAATCATGCAAATAGATTTGTCTACCCTTCTATGTCGTGTAATTTCCCGAGATGTTTTCGTAAACATGTTAGCCTGGCAGCTAGCGCAGAGTGATTGTTGGTGATTATAGTTCAGGTTATGTAATATACATGTAGACATGACGGTGAATCTTGAGCATACCTTTGCATTTGTTGATGTCATGCAGTTCAAATAACCCTGCATATATGTAATTAATATTCGCAAGTAAATAGTACTAGTAGTAGAAGTCTTTTTAGTGACTTTACGGAAGAATGAATTCATGGTATTTTCCGTCTCGTCCTCTTCATTCTATCCCTCCTACATCCCCATCATCATCATCATAATCAAAATTATCATCATCATCATAACTATCACTATACCAATGACATTATATTTTGTGGAGCTGTTTACATCAACTTTGATGTCTACATTTAGTAGCAGTTCCTCCTGAAGATCAGGCATTGTGATGAGAATACTAATTAGCGTTCGGGTGGTATATATACACATACACCTACAGTACACAAAGCCCACGGGCTTGGGAGCGCTCTCGTGCGCTCTTCACACGTGTGACGTCATTCATCGTACCCCCACACACCGGGCTGACCAAGGGCGAATAACGGGTCGAAATTTCATCACTTTAGATAGCAGATTAATCAATTCTGTGACAATTTTTGACAAATATATATGAATTATTAGGAAGAATGTAACATTTCCTTTGCGATGATGCCAAAATTATTTAGGTTACAAGCATTTTTAAATCTTCGCTCAGGTACTTTAAACAAAAACGACCCGACCGAAATTACTGTTCTTGGTATCGTTTTTCATTGGAAAAGACACCCTATCCGATGAACATAAACATTGTGGTATTATATTTTGGGAAGTGCCCCGTTCCGTTTTTTGGGGGCCACCCTGTATAATAAATAAATGGATATCTTCTAAGAGCCATAATTGGGTCAATCCACGTCAAATCAACCAGTGGTGTTCACCCGACCCCCTTCAAATTTGCTAAAATTCGCACCAAATGTTCCCCCAAGTGTCTCACGGAAAATTCTGAAATATTTTGCCCCAAGGTCAAACGGTTGCTAAGATACGGCCTCACCTAGCAACCAATGCGCGATTCTTAAAAGGTGTTATAAAAAAATCAGCCATTTTCAACTGCCCCTCACAGCTAAAGTGAATGAGGGAGCAAGCTAAATTTTTGTAAGTTGAAAGAACTTTATTATCTGTAAAAGTAAAAAAAAAAAAAAATCTGCTACGAAATTTCATTTTCGCGTACGAGGTCATCAAAAATGACCTTAAGTCGTAAAATTTAAATTTTCGGACAGTGTTTAGGGGTCAATAAAATAAATATGACAACAAATAAAGCAAAAGTAAGAATGTAAATCAATTTAAAACAACTTTCTCTAAAAGCACACAAAAAATCAGCACAAAAAATGGTTCCGTTTTCGTGTAGGGCGCCCTCAAAGTCTGAACATATCAGAAATCAGCAAAGTTGAAGGTCAAAGTTCACCTTTACTCCAACCTAGTAGAAGCATGAAAATTGGTGGAATGATAGACATTCATCTATATTTTACGGTACCACCAGCGAAAATTTGCTTCCGAAATGTTATCTAGCTTAAAAACGCACACGAAAGTGAGGTTAAACACTGTTACGCAACCATTTATTGCCCTTAAGTGGTTTTCAGGGGTTTTTGAAATCTTCTGTGAAAAAAACTAATCCTGCTGCTAGGCTCATTTTAGCATGTCTGGTAGTCCTTAATGGGTACTTCAAGAAAATGCATACATTGGGTAGGTTTTCTTAGAGGATTGACTTTAAAAATGCATCTGAAAATGGTTAGAAAACACGTTTTTTACAATTATTGTCAATTTTCTGGTGACGTGCCTGTATTTACAGGCACTTTCAAACTTCAATATTTGTAAGATGGAAAGTGACATAAAGCTCATATCTTCTAATCTGGTAGACATTCATCTATATTTTAGGGAACTATCAGTGAAATTTTGCTCCCGAAATGTTATCTAGTAGAAAAATGCTCACAAAAATGGGGTCAAACACCATTACGCTACCATTACGCTACCATTTATTGCCCTCAAGTGGTTTTCAGAGGATTTTGAAAGCATCTCTGAAAAAAAGTATTAATGCTGCTAAGCTCATTTTGGCATGTCTGGTAGTCCTTCATGGGTACTTCAAGAAAATGCATATGTTGGGTAGGTCTTTGTAGAGCATTGACCTTGAAAATGCATTTGAAATTGGTTAAAAACACGTTTTTTTACAATTGGTCTATTTTCTGGTAACGTGCATGTTTTTACAGGCACTTTTAAACGTAAATATTTTTGAGATGGAAAATGGTTCATAGCTCATATCTTCAAATCTGTTAGACATCCATCTATATTTTAGTGAACAACTAGTAACATTTTGCTTCCGAAATGTTATCTAGCATAAAAACGCACACGAAAATGAGGTTAAACACTGTTACGCAACCCTTTATTGCCCTGAAGTGGTTTTCAGGGGTTTTTGAAAGCTTCTGTGAACAAAAATAGACATGCCTACTAGGCTCATTTTAGCATGTCTGGTAGTCCTTCATGGGTACTTCAAGAAAATGCATACATTAGGTAGGTTTCATACAGCATTGACCCAAAAAATGCATCTGAAAATGATTAAAAAACGTTTTTTTACAAGAAAATAGACAAATAATTGTAAAAAACATGTTTTGTAGCCATTTTCAGATGCATTTTTACAGTCAATGCTGTAGGCAACCTACCCAATGTATGCATTTTCTTGAAGTACCCATGAAGGACTACCAGACATGCTAAATTGAGCCTAGCAGCATGTCTAGTTTTTTTCACAGAAGCTTTCAAAAACCCCTGAAAACCACTTCAGGGCAATAAAGGGTTGCGTAACAGTGTTTAACCTCATTTTCGTGTGCGTTTTTATGCTAGATAACATTTCGGAAGCAAAATGTTACTAGTTGTTCACTAAAATATAGATGGATGTCTAACAGATTTGAAGATATGAGCTATGAACCATTTTCCATCTCGAAAATATTTAAGTTTGAAAGTGCCTGTAAAAACATGCACGTTACCAGAAAATAGACCAATTGTAAAAAAACGTGTTTTTAACCATTTTCAAATGCATTTTCAAGGTCAATGCTGTACAAAGACCTACCCAACATAAGCATTTTCTTGAAGTACCCATGAAGGACTACCAGACGTGCCAAAATGAGCTTAGCAGCATTAATACTTTTTTTCAGAGACGCTTTCAAAATCCTCTGAAAACCACTTGAGGGCAATAAATGGTAGCGTAATGGTGTTTGACCCCATTTTTGTGAGCATTTTTCTACTAGATAACATTTCGGGAGCAAAATTTCACTGATAGTTCCCTAAAATATAGATGAATGTCTACCAGATTAGAAGATATGAGCTTTATGTCACTTTCCATCTTACAAATATTGAAGTTTGAAAGTGCCTGTAAACACAGGCACGTTACCAGAAAATAGACCAATTGTAAAAAAACGTGTTTTTAACCATTTTCAAATGCATTTTCAAGGTCAATGCTGTACAAAGACCTCCCCAACATAAGCATTTTCTTGAAGTACCCATGAAGGACTACCAGACGTGCCAAAATGAGCTTAGCAGCATTAATACTTTTTTTCAGAGACGCTTTCAAAATCCTCTGAAAACCACTTGAGGGCAATAAATGGTAGCGTAATGGTAGCGTAATGGTGTTTGACCCCATTTTTGTGAGCATTTTTCTACTAGATAACATTTCGGGAGCAAAATTTCACTGATAGTTCCCTAAAATATAGATGAATGTCTACCAGATTAGAAGATATGAGCTTTATGTCACTTTCTATCTTACAAATATTGAAGTTTGAAAGTGCCTGTAAACACAGGCACGTCACCAGAAAATTGACAATAATTGTAAAAAACGTGTTTTCTAACCGTTTTCAGATGCATTTTTTAGGTCAATCCTCTAAGAAAACCTACCCAATGTATGCATTTTCTTGAAGTACCCATTAAGGACTACCAGACATGCTAAAATGAGCCTAGCAGCATGATTAGTTTTTTTCACAGAAGATTTCAAAAACCCCTGAAAACCACTTAAGGGCAATAAATGGTTGCATAACAGTGTTTAACCTCATTTTCGTGTGCGTTTTTAAGCTAGATAACATTTCGGAAGCAAATTTTCGCTGGTGGTACCCTAAAATATAGATGAATGTCTATCATTCCACCAATTTTCATGCTTCTACTAGGTTGGACTAAAGGTGAACTTTGACCTTCAACTTTGCTGATTTCTGATATGTTCAGACTTTGAGGGCGCCCTACACGAAAACGGACCCATTTTTTGTGCTGATTTTTTGTGTGCTTTTAGAAAAAGTTGTTTTAAATTGATTTACATTCTTACTTTTGCTTTATTTGTTGTCATATTTATTTTATTGACCCCTAAACACTGTCCGAAAATTTAAATTTTACGACTTAAGGTCATTTTTGATGACCTCGTACGCGAAAATGAAATTTCGTAGCAGATTTTTTTTTTTTTTTACTTTTACAGATAATAAAGTTCTTTCAACTTACAAAAATTTAGCTTGCTCCCTCATTCACTTTAGCTGTGAAGGGGCAGTTGAAAATGGCTGATTTTTTTATAACACCTTTTAAGAATCGCGCATTGGTTGCTAGGTGAGGCCGTATCTTAGCAACCGTTTGACCTTGGGGCAAAATATTTCAGAATTTTCCGTGAGACACTTGGGGGAACATTTGGTGCGAATTTTAGCAAAATTGAAGGGGGTCGGTGAACATTTCTCTGAAAATTGGGTGATTTGACGTGGATTGACCCAATTGTCTAATTTCTTATTTTCTTGGCTGATTATGCTGAATACTTTCAGCAATTACTCCTCCCATTCAGCCTCTAAAGGGGGTTTCACACCGGGCCTACGTAGAGTTGCGTACCGACTATGCCCTATCCTGTGCCTACACTGGCCTACGTAACAATACGCCGAGTGACTCAAAGGGGTACGCAAGATGGACACCAAAAATTAAACATGTTTAATTTATTTCGCATTATACTTTCGGCATAGACACTGGACGCAGCAAGTATGCAGTTTGTACGCAAGTCTACGCAACACTACGCTACTGTAGGCCTACGCCAAGCCTACGCAATAGTACGCTACCCTACGCCAGTCCGACGAATATTGAAGGGCGTTTATTGCATTTTTTGCACAGCGCTTGCGCACACAGTAAGCAAACCTACGTACCCTTTACGCCAGACCTACGTAAACGTACGCGACCCTACGCCCGTTATACGCAATCGTACGCGTAGGCACACCAATTGCATATGCCGTAGGTACGCGGTGCCTAGATGCACAGGGTACGTAATCATACGCCAGCCTATGCATAACCTACGCAGGGACTAAGCAACATTTTTTTCATGAATACGCAGCCTAATTTCGGC
>JBAMJV010003350.1:0-70931 GCA_037951105.1 Echinarachnius parma | reverse complement strand
CGAAGAGGAGTGGGTCTGTTCTTTCCCCTATGAACCGGTTCCCTACTAGATTTTTAAATCTCCATGGAATCAATACAGGGCCCACCACGTTCCCATAGGCAATCGGTTAACAGTCGATTCAGACTTCACCTTACTCTACAACGTAAACCGCCTCCGGTACCATCACAGTCTGTCCAACGTTCCTCCCTTCTTCGATCATCTCAATTTCGGGCTCACCGTCGTCCTCGTCCTCATAGTCCTGGGGAATCCCCTCCGCCAGGTCCATGACGTTGTCCCCGCCCCCAAGCTTGTCCTTCCCTCCAGCACCTTGTTTTCGGCTGTGCGTCCTCTGATGCTTGGCCAGGTGATCGCTCCGCATGAATCGCTTGCCGCAGTTGTCGCACCCAAACTTCTTCTCACCTGGATGAGAAATTAAAAAATTAAAAAAACAAAAATGAGAACACACAGTATTAGATAGTTTGGGGAATCCCCTCCGCTAGGTCCATGACATTGTCCCCACCCCCATGCTTATCCTTTGCCAATCACTGTGAGTCCTCTGTTGCTCCCAAACTACTTCTCTCCTGGATGAGAAATTAGAAAACAATATATGATAGCACACAATATTAGATATTTTGGATCTGAATATATTAGTGTTGTTTAGATTTGAAATATGAGACAAATACAGACAGGGTGCGTGCTAACATACATTTAGGCAAGGCTCGACACTCGCACTGGCCCGCTGGCCCGGGGCCAGTGAAATTGCACTTGGGGCCAGCAAAAATGTATAAAAGTCATATTTTGGTGGCCAGATCGGGCAAGCAGTTTTTCAACCCGACATTGACAAAATTAAAAAATCTTGTTTTCTTTTATGTAGTGCTTCATCTGTAATCACAGGTTTGATTAGGAAATAGTGATATTTTGAATAGTAAAAAGCTTACTCGTGAATTACATTTTGGGGCCAGTAAATTTTCTTTCGGGCCACCAGAATAGGGGAAGAAACTATTTCACTGGCCCGACTGGGCCACTGACTAAAAAGGTGAGTGTGGAGCCCTGATTTAGGCCTCATAATTAACAGCGCCTACTGGTCAAGGGCCACCAAAAATTATATTTTGGGTCTCTGAAATTAGTAATAATGCCCAAGTTTACATTCACAACTGGGTAACCATATCTAAAATATCATCATTGTAGTCTTTTCAAGAACTTTCCAAACATTGCCAGAGCTGCCAACCTCTAGAACATGAAATCAGTACTCTCAAGGCTCAAAATCAGTAATTTGGGGAAGAAATCAGTAATTTCCTACGCGGCTCTATGAACTATAAGTTTTGTGAAACGGTTACACGACGGTTAACCGACCGTCATCGGCAAAAACGTTTAGCAGAACGGGTAACCAAAAAAAGAAAGAAAAAAATTGCTAAAGTGAAGGTATTTTACATGTATCACAAATAAACAAAACAAATAAACAAATGGTAAGAGAATTAATGATAGGGAGATTAGACTGGTAGAGCCAATCACGTCGTGGTCACAATGTAGAAATGGTTGTTGTATATATGGTCACAGACATCCGAAGGCTTTCATCTTGACAATGGTTTGTAGATTAACGACTAACATGGCACTGCCCTGCTGATTCCAATTGAAAAAACGGACAGATATCGGATATATCCGGGCGAAAAGAAAAAAAAAGGGAAAAAAAGAAGAAAAAAAAAAAAAAAAAAAAAAAAAAAAAAAAAAAAAAAAAAAAAAAAAAAAAAAAAATCGATTTTTTTTTTTTTTTTTTTTTTTTTTTTTTTTTTTTTTTTTTTTTTTTTTTTTTTTTTTTTTTTTTTTTTTTTTTTTTTCCCGTAATTTTTAAGCGGAATTCCGTACTCCCGTAATGGGCGTCAATTTCCGTACCAATTACGGAAAATCCGTACCAGTTGGCAGCTCTGCATTGCATTCTGAAATGTATTGGTCATGTTTTGTTTTTTAATGCCACGTCACCACCTACCAGGATACAGTACGTTTGATGCACATACACGTAGGACACCCCTACTAAAGTGAGAGTGAAGGGACACATCGTCCTCTGCACTTAAGGGGGCCAGTCTGGTAAAATACAGTGAAATGCAAGTTAATAAAGAATTCTGAATAAATCATTAATTATTCTGTGTTTTTTCTGTAGTAACTGTCATTTGTGCCCTGACGAAGATTCTGCTAGGATCGAAAGCTAGGCTGTATACGACTCTCATTAATTGATTTTAGTAAACTCCTATAAACCATATATTTCTGGAAAGCTGAGACAATGGAGAATCTAAATCTTTTTGAGAAATTTAATTATCTCATTAATTATGCAAATTATATGCAAATTTCTCAAGGACATGAATATTCATCAAATATTTTAGTGCTTGTTCTTTTTACTACTTCTGTAATTGTGATTACAATATCAAGGCACTTTTATGTGATTCTGATAGTACATGGTATGCACAACAATCCTATGACACCGTTTGTATAATTTCCATCATTTACATAAAATTTGCATATTTCATAGAAAAAACAGAAATACGAATGATTTTTGTTAATAATTTTGCTTGTGAGGTATGTATGTGCAAAATCTATCATAGGATTGTTTGTTGCATGAAAACAAATGTTACTGCCAATTTTGATGTAATTCTGATGAATATTTTTCAAGTTATAGCATTTTGGTCTAAAAAACCTTAATTTTGGTAAAACGGAAGTCAATGTAAAACCTATATTTTAACACAAATATAATTCATCACATTCGACTACATTACATATGTAATTCTGATTTTGGAAGGAGCACTTTTCGGTGTATTTTAGGGTCGACGCCAATTATTTAAACCTTAATTAAGCACAGAAGTAATTATCTGTACCCCATAAAGTAGGTATATTCTGAAAGCTTACACTTAACAGATTATTTTGATCTGAAAATTTAAAAAATGGATAGATTTTTTTTTTTACCAGACTGGCCCCCTTAAGTCAAGATTAATACGTATCCAATCCTATATTAGCCCGTTCAGGACTGGTCCAAAAAATATTCGGGCAGGAGTCTATGGAGAATGCACGTTATACCATAATCAGTCAGTCCTGGATGGGTTAGAATTCAACAGGTCGCAATGGGTGTGCATTGCAATTACAGTCAAACCTGTGTATAGTGACCATCTGAGAGAAACAAAATAACTGGCCACTGTAGTCAGGACTCAAAAGGTTCCATAACATTGCTTTCCTCTGCAGGAACTCTTGGTGGCCAGTATAGACAGGTTGGCTGCTATATAGACAAGTGGCAAGACAGGTTTGACTACAGGTATTATACAGTTTGTTAACTGGTGGTGGAGGGAATGGTGGAGGAATGTTCCACTCCCGAGGGATTTTAAATGCTATTGAGGGAAGAGTAAGTAAGTCCCGAGACGTAGTCGAGGGACTTATTTTCTTCACGAAATAGCATTTTAAATCCCGAGGGGAACATTCCATGATTTTCCCGACAGCAAAGTTAACAACTGTTTTATCATCTGATTGGCCAGTTAACAGTGCCATGTAACATCAAAAAATGTTACATGGCAGCTGATGTACTGTATTTACTAAGTCAGGTGATAAAATCAACTGTTTGATGACAAACATTTATCAGTCATTTTCAACCACTGGGGTAGATCTGTAAGCAGTATCTTTTGTTCAAGGAGGGAGGGGAGGTAACCAAATAAATTAATTTATCTCCCCCGAGTTGGCCTGAACAAAAGAATTGTCTGCAGATCTATCTGTGACGCCAGTGTTTTCAACACTGTTTAGTACCTGTGTGAGTGCGCCTGTGTCTTTGCAGCTCATCCGAACGAGTGAAGCGCTTGCCGCAGAAGAGCCAGTCGCAGACGAAGGGTCGTTCTCCCGTGTGCCACCTCAGATGCGCTCGCAGATGAGACGTCTTGCCGTAGACCTTGCCACAGTCGGGCATGTGGCAGATGTGCTGCTTCTTACCGCCCTTCTCTGAATTTCTTGAACTAGAAAACAAAAAATAGAGGAATAGTTTTAAAATGGAATATTAATAATTCTGTACATGACATAAATGGTACCCTGGGGTACCAATCGAATATGCGCCATTTTATTTATTTATTTATTTATTTTTTAGGGCTGTACCAGGGTATAGCGTGCATACAATTGCGCGCTGCACTGCATACACAACGCAATACGGTTGTGCTTCGAGTGGACACAAGATGGCACTACACAACGCGGTACCCCGGGGTACAACGGTATCCCGGGGTACCGCATGTGTCATCACATAGTGGACAGAGTCACAGACATCTTTAGTTCTAATCATTTGGTTGAGATCTATCTATGGATGCGTCTTTATATGTCACCACAAAAAGTGTGCAAATAAATATAATATTTTTGTATGAAGATCCCAAGAAAAGAAATTCAGAATAAGAATGTAAATTTTCAATTGAGGAGAGTAACAAAGATCTCTTTCTGGTGTCCATGGAGAATCAGAGAAAAGCTTCAGTTACATGTAGCTACCAAAAATGAATCAACCTTTCAACTCAAAGAGTGCTGGTCATTAGACATAATTAGTTGTACACAGAGAAAATATGGCATGTGTAAAGTCCCAAAATTACTTCGAAGTAATTTAAGACACTTGAAATTGGACTCTTTCAAGAATCTTTTCTTGAAGTATTTTCCGTTTTCTAATTTAAATGTGACTGCTTACCCCAAAACCCCCAAAAAGTCGCGGTATATGATTCTCTGCTACGAGCCAAAGTATGTAATTTTTGCTGAAAAATCTAATTTTATAAATTTACTTTACCTGAAAGCATAATCTTTCCTCTATCGACTGTTTCAAATTTTGAGTCTTAAAACGAAGCCAAAGTTTAGTAATGAGCAGTTTTCTAGGCTCCTCCGCACTACGCGCCTGAGTGACCCTAATCTTTAGAGCCTCTGTTCTCCTCATTCTGTAAAACTAGACCTTCCCACTCTCCTACATTTAATTGCTTTGTTGATTAGGTTCGGAGTGTCCAAATTTGATGAGTTATATATCATTTTAAAGCTTAGAGTCTACTCTTTCCAGCTAGATAAAAAAAATCAAAATTCATGTTTGTCAACTTTTTGGGGGTTTTGGGGTAAGCGGTCACAAATGTTTTCCCCAAATATCAAAGATTCGAAGTACCTTCCATCATCCGCTCTGCAGTTGGGGCAGGTGCACGCCAACCGTCTCACTTTCTTGGGCGGGTCCCTCGACGTCGGGCTCTGGTCAATCTGCATCTCCTGATTGGTCACACTGGTCAAGAAGTTTGCCCCATTGGCCGACAGCGTTGCCATGGTAGTGGTACCCTGGTTAGCCACGCCTCCATCAGCCTGGATTACGCTCTGCCACTGCTGCTGCTGTGTTTGTTGTTGTTCCTTGTTGCTCTTTACGCTCATGGCCTGGTCAACTTGTTGCTGTTGTTGATGCTGATTGACTGTTTACAAATAAAGGAATGGTCACAACTTGTCATACATATGAAAACTTATCAAATTACAAAACTACCGTACCTATAGAAAGAAAGAAAGAAAGAAAGGCAGGAAAAGGAGCAATTAATAACAAACAAAATATTTCTGGTGAATCAAGTTCATTAATAGTTTTGCCATTTACTTGTTTACATTTCACACACAAACTGTACAGTGATGGTGTTCGTTATTTATCTTTCCTTTTTTTCTGTCTTGTTTGCTAAGGCAGGGGAGGGATGGAATCTATTTTAAAAAGATCTTTCTGAAATGAAAAATTACATAATTTAGAAAACTGCAAATAATTTTAATTGAGATGTACTCAAATTATGAATGTAGGATTCATTACTAAAAATATTAGGAAATGTATTTTGTTACCTGAAACAGATGCAGAAGTTCCCGTTACTGATGTAACGTGCACAGAAGCACCATTACTCGTTGGGCCTGGGCCAGGACTGAGTGGGGCTAAATGGACACCAAGAGGAAGAGCAGAGTTCAAGTTGTAGTTGGGAAGCCCTGCTATTGTGCTGTTTGATACAGATGCCGATGACATCGTAGTATTCACATCGCTCACGATAACCTGCTGCAAAGAAGCGTTTCCCGCTTGTGTTGTCGCGATAGCAGTCCCGCCGTGTTGAAGCTGCACCGTCTGCAGAGACTGCATGTTGGGTGTTTTGAGAACAAGAGGATTCTGGACAACGCCAGTTTGCCCTCCTAGCTGCTGGAGGGCTTGCAGCGCGCTCTGTGCGAGTGTGATGTTCCCCGACTGTAGCATGTTACTCTGTGCCTGCATCGGAAGTGTAATTGTTTGTACGCTACCCTGACTGCCGACATTTAGCGGCGCCTGCAACGTGAAGGTCTGTGCCTGTGGCTGCAAGGTCTGTGGCTGCAAGGTGTAGTAGCCACCGGGATGTTGCTGCAACGCAACATGTGTTTGTTGCTGGCCCTGGGTCTGCACCGGTTGCTGGATTTGAATGACTTGCGGCTGCTGAACCGCCTGGGCGTTTTGTTGTGTCATGACGTGGGATGTTGCTGCCTGCTGTTGCTGCTGGATCTGGACTTGCTGTGGGATGACTGATGCTACAACCTTGTTGCCTTGTTGTCTGAACTGTGTCTGTACGCTGGCAGGTTGCGCCTGTTGAACTTGCATCTGCTGTATCTGTCCCCCTTGCTGCGGTTGCTGCAAAATGTACTGTCCGGGCCGCCCTGGCACTTGAACTATTGTCGGCTGAGTAATGCCTGAACCTGCGTTTCCAACCGATTGTCCACTCGTGATAATCTGCGCACTTTGCGATTGAGGCTGTTCTTGGATTTGTATTTGCTGGGATGCACTACTGTCCGTACCACTCGAACTGATGATGTTGTACACCGGGGTGACGACAGTCTGATCCTGTGAGTTGGCAGCCGACATGACGGAGTTGGGAGCCAGCTGCAGCGTGACGGTTTGTGTGCCAAGCATGATCCGTTGTTGGGTCGGCATGCTTGGCGTGACGGCTTGTACAATCTGCCCATTCTGAATGAATTGCCCCCCTCCTGGCCAAGCAATCTGTGCAACATTGTTTCCTGTTGCCTGCGAAGCACTAGCTCCAGATCTTACAACCGTCTGCGTCTGTCCTTGTTGCTGTTGCACCTGTTGCTGCGCTTGCGAGACAACAGGTGTTGCCACTTGCATAGCAATCAAATTCCCCTCCGCATCTATCTGAAACTGTGGCATAATATTGTATTGGAGGTTACCACCTGCATTTTGAAAAATCTGACTCGCCTGAATGGCCTGTTGATTTACATTTACACTGGTGACATTGGTTGTTTTGGGAGCCTGAGCCTGAGCCTGAGTCTGAGACTGCACAGGCGCAGCAGCTACAGCTGTGCTGCCGTTCCCAGCCACCTCGATATACACCGGCCCGCCTTGCTGGCCCGCGACACCTGCAAGCTGCAGAGGGAATCCAGCGGGCAACCCAAGCGCCTGTTGCAATTGCTGTGCGTTCGCAGCGTTCAGTAATCCAGCTGGAATCTGCACAGTTTGCCCTTGTCCTTGATTTTGTCCGTAAACTGTGACCGTTTGTCCTTGGGCCACGGTGCCACCTTGTCCCTCAAGAGGAGGAGTCCCAATCTTGCTGCAGGTTGCCGCCAGAAGAGCGAGAGGGGAAGGTTGAGTTTCCTGCGTGAAGATAAAAATAGGGGCGGGTTTCATGAACAAAAGTGGGTGTGATTTAGCGTCGCATCATGAAAGAGATTGTGACAGGCCGCTGCCTACATGTCACAAGAATTTACTCATTTACGGGCTTGTAAATTACAAATAACGTATGATTTAACGATCATTACTCACCTGGGACATACTTGAAGGTTGAATGTAGTCTGATTGTCTTTTTTTACCGGTAGATTTGGCCATTTTAGGCGATATTTAAGCCTAGTTCAATCGCTGGCAGAGTATTGTCCTCGCCAGATATGCATAAAGAAACCCTCATTATGTGCAGAAATCCCGCGCGGACTTAGCGTCATATTCGCATACACACGTACACACACAATACACGCATACGCATGCACGATTCGAGGTGCGGCATATGTAATTAGGTGCCATTGTAAGTAGTATTCATCCGCACCGAAATTTACTTGATACTTTGTGAATCATAATTCGACTAATGCACATTAAAGGTCATATTACATTCATATAAATCCCTCCAAAGACATATCTTTACCTTAATAAACGAGAATCATGCATAAAATGACATGTTTAGGTAACTAAATTCTGCCGGGCGTATACATATTGAGTGAGAAGGGCCGCTCCGCCAGCGGAGGGGGGTGGGGTAAGACGAGAACGATCAAAGGGCACACCGCGCCTTTACTTGACTCTTGCAGTGTCCCTCCCTCTTTTGTTGTTTATAACGATGAAATCATAATTATTCTTATCGTGTTTTTTTCTATCAGAATTAGTATTTGTCATGGGAAATACAAATCGATGCAAAGTTTAGCAAACGAAAAAGGTGCGGAAGATGAAAAAATGTTGCCCGAGCTTTACAACATGTCGTTATAATGGATTGATTGCACTTTGAACGTATCTCGATCCGATCTCTCCACTTTTTTTTACTGACACGCCAAACTGTTTAATTTGTGCATATCAATTTGTATTGGGGGGAAAAATGATATCATAATCGACTGAATCCATGGATTCCGCATGTCGGATTACTATGAAAGTAATTTGATAGTTTATTTGAAATTGAACAGTGAATGAGGGGCAGGTGCGGTGCCCCCACCAAGTGGGAAAATGGGAAATCCTATACAAAATAAAGAAACCTAATGAATGCATAATTGATTAAACATCAATATTAAATGCAAGTAATGATGATACTTAATTGTGTATGAATTTAATCCGCAGTGGCGTATCCAGGAATTCTCCAATGGGGGGGGGGGGGGCTCCAACCGGGCGTCAACAGGCGTCAACAGGTGGTGGACATGTCCACCCCCCCCCCCCCCCCACACACACACACAAACACTGTTTCATAAATGTATGTACATTATGGCATTGTGATTGTTTGATTCCCCACTACATAATTATCATGTAAAATATCTGTCTCAGGTATGCAACAAATCACACAATAACAACTCAAGAAAATGCAAAAGCCGTTCCTACAGTGGGAGGGGGGCACATCCAGTCCCCCGCTCGGTCGCCGCCGCTCCCTCGTGATGTCACCCCCCCCCCCCCCCCTCCCCCCACCACCACCACTTTTGAGAAGCCGTTGACGCCCTTGTGTAAGATCAGTGAGCGATCTCCGTGTTCGCGGAATCGGGAGTCTATAGCTCTGGAGTCGGAGCACCGTGGAAGCTTTTGAATTTTAGCTATTCAGACCCCCAAAATCAAACTACTATGATGTACATTGATCAACAAGCAAAAATTATCATAGCGGGCGGGCGCGGCCAGGAGCACCCCCCCCCCCCCCCCTCCTAGTACGTGCCCCCGTCGATACACCGCTACCTCTGCCTAATATCAAGGTCCGTCCAATTGTCCAATTATATTGAATACAACAAAATGGTGCCCATAATTCGTCCCTTCTCCTCACGGGCACCTGTACAAGCAAAAAATTAATTCATAAAATTAATACAAAAGCGACATAATATAACTTACGTTATAAAGTCTGCTATCATCATCACCAACCCATGATAATCAACGGCACGATAATCAACAACTACATGTATTTAAAAATCTCTTTTGTACATTTTTGAAAAGAGGAAGCATTTAACACAAAATTTAACGGCTGGTTCAATATTATTGCATAATTGTGGGGACCCATAATTATTACAAATGGTTATGTTTATGGATATTTCAGCCATTTCTGAACCGATTTTGATCAAATAAAGTTTATTCTGTCATTAAAACTGCTCTTTAGAATTTTACACTCAGTTTTTCATTATCTCACAAACAAATTATTTTGTGAAGCGCCCTCTATACCAAAACTCAACTATCCCTTTAATTAGTGCCCATTGCAAATGATGGACACGGAAATTAATATTATCGTTCGCATTGAGTTGCGAAGTATTTGCTGTCTTTAATCAATTGTATCTTTTAATTACCGGTATCATTAATCGATCCATCATGATAACTTATTGTTACCAATTTGTATTTACCCGAACAAATGTTTGCATCATAATATCCGATTAGATAGGCAGCTCACCGGGGTATTATATCGCATCCCCTGCATCCATTCTTCACAACCAAAAACAAATAAGGGCGTGGCCCTAGGGAAGTCGCCCAACCCCTGTTTGTTCCCCTCATGACCAAGACGTGTTGACTTTCATTGGTATAGTCTCAAAAGTAAAACTCTTCATAAGAAATCCATTGAAATTGAAAGCGTCTTGCTAATTGCATCGCCATTTTAAAGATATAATTCGCTCGATATCGAACCGTTCACTCGATAAAGTGTGTATAAAACATTATGTTAGATGTGTGGGCGAGCAATGATGATTAGAGTTCACAATTTGATGTTGACCCATATTGTGCGCGAGTGCATCATAGACTTGAGGGTCTCCGTACTAGACTACCATTCCTAATTGCGGGACAGTTGTATAGTTACTAAGTGGGCGTTAGACTTTGGTCAGGTGCATTATCCTCACGGTGTGTACCCCTACTACGCCATGTACCGAAGAACAATGTCCCGACTCATTAGCATATCGACGAAATGGAAAAGTAGTTCTGGTCGTTAAAGTTATTATGTGGGTATAATAACCATAATGCTTCGTGATAATAGTAGTGAGTAGATCTCGTAAATTAAATATTTCACCCAACTGTCATATTCAGCGTATAGCCTACTATACAGTAGCCGATGCTCACTGGTCTGCCTATATAATTGAAAAATGGAAAAATAGTAAAAACAAAACATATTTCTGGCGGGGAAACAGTATTGTTAATTGCAATATCATTATCAGATATGCAGACTGCCAGATGTAATTGTTATATTTCTATATATATTCTCATGGGTACTGTTCATGTTTTGCATTGCGTTCTAAACAAATGTTTGTTACCTGTTGTCAAATGAATAATTGGCCAGATTATAAAAACAAACAAAACTTAATCAGTTATGTGTTTTTTTCTGTTTTTTTTCCTTCATAATCGACATCCATCGTTTCCACATTGTAAGCAGCTGCATGAATTGGTCTATCCGCATAGATATCCTATGATTGTGAAGACTATTTTACCATTGTCTACCACCAAAGGGCAAAGGACAAGGGCACAACTCTTGAAAGGATTTTTTTTATCTGCGACATAAATCCATAAAACAAAACAATAATATAAGTTACACTCCATGCAGTAAGGCAGTAGACGCGAATAATAATATTTAATTGTGTATAATAAGCCCGGGGGGGGGGGGGGGTCTGTCCTCATAGAAAGGGGGGTATCATGCGTGACCAAGGGTGACCAAGGACTTGCCAAAAGCACCTTAAACGAGTATTTGCGTGGTGCAAAAAATACACCCTAAGTAAGTATGATTATCGGTAATTTGATACCCTAAGCAAGTAATCAATTTTGTGTAAACCCCGGGAAATCATAATAAGTCTAGTCCTAGGGGTGCATAATGTCGAGTTTGCAAACGTTATAGTGGGTTTAGTGCTTTATAATTAAAATATATTATCTTGTATAAATCCCTATCATATTATTTAAAAAACGCGATATTTTATACAGTAAATGTACTCATATCCGATTGTTGAACCAAGTTGAACAGACGAACTATAATTAGTGTTGGTGCACATGCGCAGTGACGATGAGAACCACTTGGCTAGCGCGGGGGGCGGCTGTAGTCGATGTTGCTAACAGATCACAAAGGGGGCGGGAGGTTGGGCGGGGCGTTATCCGAATAGGCCTACAGGGGGTATGTCCATCATCAAAACGCGCTCGCACGTGTCGTATGTTTAACCATGGAAGTTGAAGTACGGTGTTGCGTACAATTACAAGAGGAGCCTGTGGAATACCATCTCGGTTTGGGCAATTGAGGTTAAGAAAGTCTTTCTTACCGATCCTTGGTTTAGGGTACAGCACACTACATCGAGAAACGTGTACATTACAGTATTGCAGAGACGAATTATTAAACACCAACATGCCAACTTTTGAACTTGAATGATCGAACCAATGTGTAAATGGAATATTTATTTATTTATTTATTTATTTATTTATTTCCGGTATAAATGTATGCATGATACAAAGGTCCGAAGACCAACAATGATCATGGTACATTGGTACAATAACGATATAGTCATATACATTAAAAAATACACATAAATCTTAAACATAATTATTATTATTATGCACAAAAACTGATGCACATTAAACAACCTGTTCCCTACTATATATAGATTGTGCAATCCCTATAGAGTTAATACAGGACCCACCTGGTTCCCGTAGACAACAGGTTAAAGGTAGTTCAGATTCGTCAAATGAGATGCGCGGCGCCATCTTGCATACGCGTTGCGCACGGTGCGTAATGCACGTTAGCTCAGTGTCATGCGGTGCGCGCAAACTAACCCAGTTCAAAATGGCGACCCGCTATGTAGCATCCCCACGCTTGATGCCCTTTAACCTATACCTCACTGAGACTTGGAGGGGGTGCATGGGGGGGGGGGGGGGGGAGGGCAATTCGAGTTATGTTTTATTGTTTTTTTTTTCAGGTTTTGGGGCACGTCCCTTCCTTGCCCCCTTTACGCCACTTAATTAAATACCTCTCAACATTTTACTTACCAAAAAAAGGGCGGTATAACGGACTGCGACATTTACATAATTTGCATACCGTCCTGGAATGTTTCAAAATTAATATTTAAGGAATTCAATAGCCTAGTTTGGGCGGGTTGAGGTGGGCGCGGAGCTGAGTCTGAGAGAGGGATGGAGAGAGGGGGATCGAGGACCGGGGCGGGGGGGGGGGGGGGGGGGGGGGGGGTAAGGCAATCATAGTGCTTCCACAAATTGAAATTGAAATTAAATCAGCGCGATATCAACTGTGCGTCTCGACTTTGCCTCTTCGCCGGGACGAATTGACGTGGTTCGTAAAATGTTCAAGAAATCTGGTGAGAATTTAACCGTATTACTAAAAAGGACAGAAACGTCTACAAACTAGTCCTAATACATTAGTCTTTCAATTAAACACTGAGCTGGTTCTATCTTGTTAAACATCGACTTTCTATTTCATTGTCCCACATACTGGGTTTTGTGTTGACTTCTGAAGCAGTTAAATCCAAGTGGGCATTCTCTTCGCAGACGTGCCCATATAAAGAGTCTATTATAGTTGTAAAGACACAATAACCAAATATAATCTAAAGTCGGGAATTAGAACAATAAATCTGGGAATCTGTTATTTTCTTGTCCTCTTTCTCAGATGTAGTAAGTTAGTGTTTGACTTTGCCTTTCTCTTTGCCTTGAGGCTTGGCTTTGGCTTTGCTTCCTTTTTCAGTTTTGTTTTTGAAAATGTTTGGTGGCTTTGCCTTTGACTCATGAGTTTGGCTTTGGCTTTGCTTTTTCTCAAATTCAAAGTCGTAAGTGTTGATGTCATATTGTCATACATGGAATGCATCATCGATTGTGATGCAGACTAACTGCCAAGCACCAGCACCACCACTTATACCGTTTGTGCTTAGCATACAGAATCACATTGACGTAGTGCGTTATGTTTTCGCTCGGCGGGGTAATTGATTGTTCAAGGGGTGTGAGCGAATTCACTGTGACCCAGTTGACAATGAGTTGTTAATGGTTACGACCGGACGCTAGCGGTATAGAACAAAGGCACCACGAAGTGTGTGGGGTCATGTGTAACATACAAAGTATTTTACACATGGCAGTACAGGTATGCTGCCAAGTGTGCCATACCTGTTCTGTTAATGTGTAAAATACTTTGTATGTTACACATGATATCGTACACTACTATTCCTTTATTTGATACCGGTAGCGTCGGGTCGTAGCCAATAACGACAGGGTCAAAGTGAATTCGCCGACACCCCTTGCGCAATCATGAATCAATGTACCCTGCATGCGTGCAGTAGCTGTGCGACGCGAACAAAAATGCGATTCAGAACGTAGATATAATATGAACGAACAGTATTGGCGAGGACAGTCGGTGCATACCAACAGCACAACAGGGAGTACAACAAAAAATAACAAGAAAAAACATGATTTCACAAATGGAGCTGAGTCGAGAGGGTCTTTATTAGATTGATCAATCTATCGTTTTCAGGGCCTCTTTTACAGTTACTGTACTGTCCTTTTAATACTGTCGGCCTTGGGCCCTTAGAAAATTATTTTGGAATGTATTTTACTGTGAAATATTTGCAGTTTTTGTTGTATTCAAATCTATGTGACAATGTGTGGGAAGTATAACTGTTACAGTGTGCGAATTGCAAAGACTTTGTCTGTGATCAACTTGTGATTATTTTAATAATTTAAAATCTTTTCTTTTCCAATTTCCAGGATATTTGGTATGCCTAAGTGCCAGGCATATCCATGCGTCTAGCACATTACGACTGGCCGTGGCATCACCAGCCTCTGGCACCAAGGCCAATTTAGCCAAACTGAGAAAGAAGACGGGTTTTAGCTTCGTCAACTGCAGGAAAGCTCTGGAGAAATTTGAGAATGATGTAGAAAAGGTGATTATGTTGCCAAACCGCATACTCTTGTATTTTTAACCCATTTCCTATGGAAATCTGGTGGGTCCTGTATTAACCCTTTGCAAAATCTAGTAGGGAACATGTTCATTAATAACTTGCTAGTTGACAATGATTGTAGCCTAATAGTAATCATAGTCATGGTCAATTTTTGTTTTCTATTTATATTTGCTCTTGAACTGACTATCTTTTTGTATCTTTCCCTCCAATTTGCAGAGATCTCCCTCCCTCCCTCTGCTAATCTAAGTAAGGATTATGGTGACCAAATTACTATTTTAAGTCTGAGATTGTATTGATGCATTTTCCCCTTTTTCATTACTAGTACTCGTAGAACCCAAAGTTTTGCTTGTTAATAACACAAATCTATAAAGACCACAATTTCTGTATCCATTGTGTGGTTTGTATTAGTACTGTCTCTACTTGGGGACTGGGGAGTAAAGACATTTGAAAAGAAGTACACGTACATGTATAATGGCGTGAACAAGAAATAGTTCAGATGATGTTGTTGGTTAAATAGTGTGTTTGTTTTTCTAATAAATCTGCCTGAGCCTTCAGTTCTGTAGATCTTGCAGATGTACTTGAAAGTAAAAGCTAATTTGAATACTAGTATTGAAGTATTCTGTGTAATCCCTTATGTTTGAATTTAAAATGTTTATTTATTTCCCTTTTTTTGCAGGCGGAGACCTGGCTGAGGGAGCAAGCCCAGAAGGAAGGATGGAGCAAGGCCACCAAACTGCAAGGAAGGGTCACAGCACATGGGTTGATAGGAGTTCAGTGTCAGGGCAACTCTGCTGTCATGGTGGAGGTAAGGGTCAGGGCAACTCTGCTGTAATAATTGAGGTACTGGTTAACTTAATAGCACCAGCCATGGTAGCTTTATAGGATGGAGCAAAGCCACCAAGCTGCAGGAAAGGGTTACAGCTCATGGGTTGATGAGTCCAGTGTCAGGGCAACTCTGCTGTCATTGTGGAGGTAAGGATCAGGGCAACTCTGCTGTAATAATTGAGGTACTAGTTAACTTATTAGCACCAGCCATGGTAGCTTAGGGTGGAGCAAGACAACCAAGCTGAAGGGAAGGGTTACAGCACATGGGTTGATAGGAGTTCAGTGTTTGGGCAACTGTGCTGTTATGGTGGAGGTAATTGTCACATTAACTCTGCTGTAGTAATTGAAGTACTGGTTAATAACACCGGGCATGGTAGCTTTATAGGGTGGAGCAAGGCTACCTAGCTGCAGGGAAGGGTCACAGCTCATGGGTTGATAGGAGTCCAGTATCAGGGCAACTCTGCTGTTATGGTGGAGGTAATTGTCACATTAACTCTGCTGCAGTAATTGAGGTACTGGTTAACTTAATAGCACCAGCCATGGTAGCTTAGGGTGGAGCAAAGCCACCAAGCTACAGGGAAGGGTCACAGCTCAAGGGTTGATAGGAGTTCACTTTCAGTGTCAGGGCAACTCTGCTGTTATGGTTGAGGTAAAGGCTAGTACAACAAATTAGCACAGCCCTGCCATTAAAAGTTAGCTTTGGGCCACCAAATTTCATTGATACTTAATTCCACTTGCACAAATGGACAACCAAATATAACAGAAGTTGTAATATGTTTCTTTGTTTGAGGCTACCAGATTCAGGTTTCAGGCCAGTAGAACATGAAAAGTATTGTTTTTACTTGCCCGACTGGGCCACAAGGCAAACAAGATAATGTCTAGCATTGACCCATTCAGACCCATCCCTACTTTGGTCATACTAAAGATTTTAACAAAAATATGAAAATAATGATTGAAAATACCAATTATTCAAGTACCGGTACTGTTACAAGGAGATTGTTTTATTTGTGAAGGAATGTTATGTAAATAATATTTATGTTCAGTATTCTGTAAATTGGCAACATGTATTTGGAAGCATAGTAAAAAAGAAACTTTGTTGAAATATGAAAAGTGATTTAAACATGATTGAACAGATTTTCACTCAAATACAATGTAATCGATGTCACCCTCTTTGACATATATGTTTGCAGGTAAATTGTGAAACAGATTTTGTTGCAAGGAACACCAAGTTTCAGCATCTGGTTGGGCAGGTGGCGGCAGCAGCTCTTGCGAGTCAGAAGGGACAGCAAGTGCAGGAGAATGTCTTCAAGGTAAATCATTCTTAAAAAGAGTCATTTTGAAAATTTGTGTTTAGTAATTAAAGGGGTAGTACAGTTTTGGTAAGGCTGAACTTTAGTAACCAAACCTGGACAGTAACATTATAAACTAATAGTTATTACTCCACCATGCTCGAAAGGTATACAAAATTACAAACGACTAAGTAAAAAGCCTGTTATCATTCCAAAAGAGCCATTAAAACACAAGAGAGCGCTTTCTAAAAAGGCATTACTTTCAACCATTTTTCATGCAAAATAATGCATGTGATGTTCTATTGAAATAATGATTAAGAAGATAGATCATCAACAACTATTTAAAAAACGCTTTTGACAATTTTTGAAAAAGTGTAAGCATTTTTTTAATTTTTTGAAAAAATCATCTAATTATTTGGGCCCCAAATAATTATAAGATCAAATATATTTATTGATTTTTCAGCCGTTTCTGGACCGATTTTGACCAAATAAAGTTTATTCTTCCATTAAAATTGCATGTTCTCTCAAATTCGACACTCAGTTTTTCATATCTCACAAAAAAATTGTGATGTGCAGCGCCCTCTCTACCAAAACTAAACTACCCCTTTAATACAAAACTATCAATTTTTAGGTCGCAGACATTTGCTACCTTGTATCGTTCATTTAAACTTCAATTAAAGTACATCTATCAATACATTGCGCTCAAATACTGAATACCCATTTAGTGCTAGTGTTGAGCCATGTGTTAATAGTTAATACAATAATACATAATGTTTTCTTTTGAAGGCTCCTTTGTCAGCTGAAGATCTGAAATCTTTAGACGGAGAAGACGGCAAATCGTTACAGGACTTGACCGCCCTTACGATAGGACAGGTTGGGGAGAATATGTCTATAAGGAGAGGCCTTGGTATAGCAGCACCAGAACAATTATTTATAGGTGAGTTAACTCAGTATTCATATCAAAAATTCCTCTGTTTTAGTCAAGATATAAGATACAGTCTCTATTTTGTTGTTGTATATATCGCAGGTTGAGAAAGAGAAGGGCATTATGTCACTTTTTGTACGTAAGAGATAATCGATTTCCACTTTCTGTAGTATTTACAGTGTTACCATACCTACTTAAATCTGGAAGGCTATGTACAAAGTCTAAAGGAAATTTATAATCTTGAAGGGAAGGGGTTCAAATGCGGCACCATCTTGTCTTTGAAGACGACTGACTTTCCTTACTACTCTCATTATTAGGTTCCTATGTGCACTCGGCTCTTCAGAAGCCCCAACTGGCTGACCCTAGTAGGTGCAGTATGGGCAAGTACGGTGCCTTGGTGGTCTTCAAAAACCTGAGCGAGGAGAATTCAGCCAGCTGGCGACCTGATGTCCTGGGAAGGCGACTCTCAGTGAAGATTAACACACTGAGCTTTCACTCCTTTTTAGAAGATGTGTGGCCTAGAGCTATTTAAATGCTGCAACATTACTTTGAATACATGGGAATGAAAAATGTTTTCCTTCTATTATTAGGTTCCTATGTGCACTCGGCTCTCCAGAAGCCCCAGCTGGCTGACCCTAGTAGGTGCAGTATGGGCAAGTACGGTGCCCTGGTGGTCTTCAAGAACCTGAGCGATGAGACGTCAGCCAGCTGGCGACCGGATGTCCTGGGAAGGCGACTCTCACAGCACGTCGTGGGCATGAATCCGCTGAAGATTGGAGTCTACAAGCCACCGGAGCCAAGGGGTAGGTTTGAAACTAACATATTAACATCCTTTTCTCTGCAGAGGTTTACCTTTGGTGGTCACACGGGGGGGGGGGGGGGGGGGGGGGGGGGGGGTGGCCGTTATAGACAGGTCTGACTGTGTTTGGGTTTATACTCTGTGTTACTGCCAATCTTGTTGAGACCGGATGTCCTAGGCAAGCGACCCTTGCAGCACGTTGTCGGCATGAATCCGCTGAAGAATCCACGGGGTAGGTTTGAAACTACTTGGTACAGTCAACCTGTTTGTAGTGACCACTTGTAGGAATACAAAGTGGCCACTGTAGACAGGTGACCTCTATAAGATTCGTAATTCATAACATTCCTTATCTTAGCTGAAGATTCATTTTGGTGGCCATACCTTAGTGGTCACATAGGGAGGGTGGCTGTAATAGACAGGTTTGACTGTACAAGCGTCTGTAGATATTGGCCAAATTCTCAAAAACAAGGGAGGAGGCAGCAGCATTGGACCATGAGGCTTGACCTGATGATAATGAAGAGGAAAAGGAAGAGGAGCATACACCACAGCCTATCAGAGCCAAGATGTAGAATCAAGTTTAGTGCTAATAAATCCTACTGTCTGTTTAGGGCCCCGTTGCAGAAAGAGATACAATCGATTGTAAGTTACAATTGATTGTAAGTCAGACAACTGTCGCGTTTCAACCAATCAGATTTGCACATTTAGAACACATGATCTGACTTACAATCGATTATATCTCTTTCTGCAACAGGGCCTATGTGTTGTATATTATAATTCCTGTCTGTTGTATAATATGTTGCCTCTTTAGATGCAAAAGCAAACGAAGAGGCAACATTAGACCAAAATTCTAGGACCTGATGAGTCGTGGGAGTCCACACCACCACCCACCGAAGCTGAGACCAGTGTGACGGGGAAAAGTGTCCATGTGTCCAGGGCAGATTTAATCAAGGGATATCTGTCCTGTGTGTGTGTCACGTGTAAAAGCAATGTTTAGTGGCATATTAGTTTGATTCTTATTTATTCATGTTCATTTTATTGAATTAAACACAAAAACGTTTACGGTGTATGAGTGACGTCCACAAATTAGGATTTTGAAAGTGTCCAAATGACGTCACTGCCAATTATCCCTGGCTGGACACTTATCCCTGTCACACTGGAACTGATGAGATGCTGAATCTGCATTAGTCCAAGAGTCTGGACCTGACGATGGTGATGAGGATGAGGAGCCAACAGCCAATCTAAGCTGAGCTCGAAACAGAAGTTTGAAGAAGTCTGTTTATCAGGAGTTTCGCCACTAATTAACTAATTCAAACATATGTGACCCGTCCTACGTAGAAGAACCAAAAGTCGACAAAGTTGATTTTCTGGATTTGTATTTAGTTCGATTCAGCAATATCTAAGCTTTAATATGATATAAAGTTTGTCTCATAATGATTCTGCAACGCGGAGTTATTGACGCTTTTCTAAGGCAAATATTGAACGGTCTGGAAATAAGATGCCGAGAAAATAGCTCAAGAAACTTTACATCTATTTCGAAAGTGAAATTAGCATTTTAAGCAGGCCATAAATGAACCGATTGCATGAATAAAATGTCGTAGCAACCTTTATTCAATTTTCTTGAAAACTTGCATATCAGTAAATATGTATGATATACACCTTCCCTCCAGAAACTGTTGAATATTATCCATGCATTGTAGAGATATGAACAGATTTAATTACAATTTAAGTGGGTTTGGAACGATAAACTGTACACATCGAGCACATGATACAATAGCGAGCACTTTCAGGTAACAAAAGGGATTCCGCTCTGGCTCTGTTTATTGTTCGATTAATCGGTATTGACTGGCAGTTTGATTTTAGGAATGCAAACTTGCGTCTGGTGCGTAATGTAAAAACTATTACAAAGAACAGTATGTTGATACGTGAAAAGTAAAACGGGGTATCGAAGCTAGACATTTTGGAGGGGGAGGCCCCAGGTACCAAAGTGGGAGGGGGGGGGATCCGTTGGTACAGGGTTTGTTTTCGTTCTTTTGGCGGGGATGCCCGGGGATGTCCCTTAGACAATTTTGAAACAGGTGTCTAAGTAACGGAGGCGAGCCTCGGTCAACTTCAAAATGAGGGTATATAAAAGAGTGGGATTGTGCTTTAGCCAACTTAAAACAAGCTGTAAATAGCGTTTTTTTTTTTTTTTTTTGGTGGTGTGGGGGGGGGGGGGGGGGGGGGTATGCCTTATTATAAAATTATTATGAACTACTTAAATATTTAGTACGACAAATTAATTCTACATACGATTAATGAATGTTATGTTACAGGGCCCAATTCTTTAATCTATATAATACTCACACTCAACCAGTGGTGTACATAGTGTATGAGGTTGGAGGGGGGGGGGGGGGGGGGGGGTGGGTGTGCAGTTAATTGGATAGGACTTGGGTCGTATTGTCATAAACATACTTTGTCAAACTCAATAGGGCCACTATACAATGGAGGCCATTTGGATTACTAATCTCCGTGCAAGCGGCGGCGCAGTCAATAGGGATTAAAGAATCTCGATGCGTGCTGGCCGCTCTTGACAGCTAACGAGATTCCAACTTAGCACAAAGGGGTTGTTAAGAGGCGGAGCTTAATATCGATCGCTTTTAGTGGCAAATAATTTTGGAACGCAAACTTTTCAAACCTGCAAAAAACATGCTTCAAAACTCTGCTTAATTTTTACCTTTCCACTGGATATTTTTACTGGATATTTTGCGTACTGGTAGAACAGATATCAGGGAAATGCATGAGGCAATAATATTTTTTTTCACTTTTTCATGCAATTTTAAATCAATCGTGATTTCTGAGGTTCGACATCTTGCGACTTTTGGCTCCCCTGCGGATGGCGAGGCACATATAAAGAAACTGACCAGAAATATACTTACATTGTATCTCTTCTTTGTTTAGATATGAAAGATACAAGCTAAGAGGCAGCATTGGACCAATAGTTCTGACACGATGAGGGGGAGCCAACATCACAACCTATTGAAGCCGAGTATTGGAAAGGTGTTTGATCAGGAGTGTTGCCACAAACTTACTACCACTGTTTGTCTATCTATGGTATATTTTATGCTTTGTTATGTTTTTATCTCCCGTATGTTTAGATGTGAAAGCAAGCGAAGAGGTAGCGTTGGACCAAGAATCTAGACCTGATGAGGAGGGGATAGAACTCCACCAGCTTCAGAAGCTGAAACTTAAAACATATATAATCATGAGTATTGCCACTTACTTTAATAGCCTACTTATGTTTTATGCCTTATCTGTATTATCTCATATATGCTCAGATGTGAAAGCAAACGAAGAGGCAGCGTTGGACCAAGAGGCCAGACCTGATGATGAGGAGGGGGATTCAACACCACCGCCCGCAGAACCCGAGCCCGAAACCGAGGAGATGCTGAACCAGGAGTACCTCTTGGATCCCAGTGTGACGGTTGGGGAGCTGCTCCTCCAGGAGAATGTGGAGATTGTGGATTTTGCCAGGTTTGAATGTGGAGAGTCGACGCAGGAGAGCTGAGATTGGTACACATGTATGAGATTTCCAAGTCTACAATTTGGAAGATAATACTGTTATCCACTGAGCATTTTTGTTTGGAAACATAAAGGGCTTTAAATCTTGTTTTAGGAGGATCAAAGGAAATTGCTCCCTGACGATTTGAATGGGGAGATTTGATGCCCGAGAGCTGAGATTAGTCCACATGCATGAGCTTCACAAGATACTTCCAATACCAAAATCTTGAAACATTGCCATTTTAGTCACTAATCATAGGCATTATGGTGATTGCCGGTTGTTTAAAAAAAGATGATACACTTTGGAACATCACCAGTCTGGAAGATAATACTGTTATCAACTAAGCATTTTTGTTTGAAATCCTATTAGGTATTTATTGCTCCCCTGAACAATCCCCCTTCCCCGCCTTCAACATACCAGTATACTGAGACATTCAAATTGCATGCATGTCCTATTAACAAATTAAAGGGATCTAGTAACTTTGTTGACATGTGCAAAAAGTGATGAGTGGTTGATACAATGTATATTGTTGTTATCTGATATGTCCACTGGGTGTTGTGTGAAAATTTCGAGTTAAATGGACGTTATATGGCCGAGTAATGAGCAAAAATGCAAAGTGATATTCACTAACTCATTGCACTCACTTTGTACACGGTTTTGACGATCCAGTGGATAATTTAACATCTGAACACTTCAATCGTGAATATCTTTTTAACGAAAGGGAAATTTGAAAAACCGAAACCTGTCTCATGCTTTTATTGTTAATACAAATACAACAAGGTATGAGGGAACCGCTAGAATTCCAATTGGATTTTGAGGATTTGGACAATGTTGCTAAGTCCCTTTAAGGTTGTTCCTGGCAACCAGGCCCAAGGGGGTTCGATTATGGACAAGCGACATTAACCATGGTAATTAACATCATAGGTTCTAACTCATTGATGTCAATATGAAAGAATGACATAAAACTTTAAAAAGAATGTAGTGGAGCACACATACCACCTTACTCATTCAACCATAAATGATAATACAAGCATATCTAGAGATCAGTGGAACAGGGGCTGGTCCTGTGTCATGATCGAGCTCTCGCCCCCTGAAGGCTAGCCAGAAGTTTGCCTGTCATAGCAACAACTTCATTGAATACCTTATCTCTAGTTATGAGGCAAGAAACATAATCTATTCATTGCAATAGTTTGTGCTGCTTTTTTAGTTTCTATTCCAGGTTAATTTAAATTCCCAACAAAAGAGCCCAGAAAACCATCCAGGCCACTGCAATTAATTGTAAAGGGCATATGACATTAATAAAAACCAAAACAGTAGATCTTGCTTTGATTCAATCTGACCTGTTGGGTGAGCTTCTTTTGTCGCAATATTCACTTTGATATTACATCTTTACATAAGTGAATTATGGATGTTATTTATTTCATATTATCAGCAATGAAGTAAATATCAAATTTTGTTTTAGAGACGTTTCCCAAAACTGTTATTTAAATATTTAATTGAAATTTCTTATCAATATTCTGATTTGGTCATTAAAGAATTATGTTCATCTATAAGTGACAAACAATATCAAGTTGCGAACATATGTATTTATCAAGAATAATATAAATGTATTAAGTTTCAATTCTGCTTAAAGAAATCCATATCCAAAGAAGAAATTAATGTGTTGTGAGATATATTGTACAAATCCCTTGTTCTTTATTTGATGGACTGTGTGCTTCAAGTCAGAAGAGTTTATCTGCACTAGCGTATAAGGATCAGGCAAGAGTAATGTCATATTTGTACTGATATGCCAATAAATTATATTTGGAATGCCATACACGTGTCATGTATGTTATTGACTGTGAACAAGTTTTTAAGTGTAGCTGTACATGTACATGTTTGTGATATGAATGTATGTATGTCTGTATGCCTGTGTTAAAGTGTTAGGGTTTGTTAAGCCCTCTGCACACAGAGCTGACTCGACCCGATCCTACTGGTTTTTGGTCGGTTCAGCTCAGTATACGTTGCCTCAGGACTACTGTTTTGCCGGTAAAGAGCCAGTCGGTGATCATTCGAGGCCAGTTCAACATGTTGAATCTGCTTCGACTGAGCAAAACCGACTCTAGCCTGACTGAAGACCAGTCGGCTCTGTGTGCGGAGGGCTTTAAAGTCATTGAAGGGAGGACAGGCCAAAAAGAAAAATTCCTTGAACAACAGAAAGGTAGAATAATAGTCCACAATCACCACTTTATTAAAAGAGCTCCGATACAGTGAAACCTCATTATTACGCATTTGAACGCATTGTTATTTCAGAAATGCGCTATATAAGAATTAGCTATATTATATAGCGTGCACTGAACTTTAGGCCCATCAAATCCCCGTTATATCAGATATCTTGTGTCCTGGCTTACAAACAAAAATAGAACCTGGACCTATAAGATTACTGCGCTATATTAGATACCTCGTTATAACAGAGCTTGTTATAATGAGGTTCCACTGTATAAACAAACCCCTCTTACAAGGTTTTCATTTGTATGCTTTCAAATGTTAATGGTCCCAATCCACTACCAATACATTTGCAACATTTGAGTTCCTTTGATCATGCAGTGATTCCAAAATGTCCTTCACTTACTTTCACTTGCCATAAGCAATTGGTCGAGTGCATTTGGTTCTGAAGTTTATCCATTGAATATTGTGGGGTGAGAGTGAGAAGGGTTTTAGTAAGTTTTTAACTAAAATTAGTTCTTCATACCAAAAATAAAACAGTTTGATTTGGTTTCTACAAAGCCACTCCCGAAGTACACAAATGACTTCGCACTCTTCTCTCTCTTAACCGACGATATTTACTCCATAAAACCAAGAGTCACACATGGCAAATAGTTCATGTACTAAGATAAATTTAATATAATAATGTAAAAACTATTTTACACATCTTGATGTCAGCACCAAATATAAATATACTAAATACAAAACTATTAAGACAATTAAGTTGTTATTTAAGTATCCTGTATGGCACAATATGACATTATTTTCATCACCATTATTATAGTAGATGGGTTGAAATAATGGGGTACTTGAACTAGTTTCAGTTATGTTAAGTATTGTTCATGGCACATTGCCTCTGCCCTTTGAATTTAGTTATAGTAGGTTTTGTTTTGAAAAACTTTGCTGGGTTGCTTGCACTAGAATTTTAAATTACAAAAACACACAAATGCCCAATTCAGTAATGCATGATATGGAAAATGTAAATCCATAAACACATCAATTTTGCAGATAAGAAATCGTACTGTATGCTGGTATGTAGAATCAAAACTGCTGAAATTAACGGCATTGAGTTGTAAATCACTGTTGAGGGGAGTGTGGGGGTAGCTGATGCCTACCAGGCCCGTAGCCAGGATTTGTCATGGGGAGGGGGGTCGTCAACAAGATCGATCATTGCCCAAGACCACTGGTTTATATGGCCGGGACTGATAAAAAGTGGACCTTTTTCAATTTCGGGGGGGGGGGGGGGGGTGTACGCACCCCCCCTGGCTGCAGTTAAAATGTCATGCATTGATCCATTTTCCCCAAAAAGGAGTGGTATAAGGGGGCTCGAATTCCACAAGAGGGTGACGTCATTGCGTACAAAATATTACAAAAAGAAGAAGGAAAAAAAATGGATAAAAGAATAAAAAAGAGCAACTTTCTTCTTCACTTTCATAAGATACCCAATTGACCCGGGGGACGGTGTTCAGTTCAATACTTGAAGTAACAAATTTAAGCACATTACTTACTTTTTGGCTTCAATTAATTACTTGCCCAAAATTTGCATATTGCATATTGCAAAATTTGTGTCAATTAATTTTTCTGAAATTGTGCCAAGATCGAGACATCAGTATTATTACATTTCTTTTTACTTCAGTAAAAGTCTGAAGTACATTGTGTATACAACATTTTGTAGTCTAAATTATTGTTATTTGTTATAATATTTAATTGCATACTGACCCTGGTTTACATACAAGTAACGTCAAGTAACTTTGTTTATAAACATCAAGATATTAATTTACATTTTTAAAAGGTGACCTTGTTGAACTCCTAGTGGACCCTTCAGCCTAAACATGTTAAAGTACATGTACGTGTATTTATGCTCATATTTTCTTGAAAAGATGAAGAAATCTCTAACAATATATAAAAAACCATATAATTACAATAAGAACATTCATAAAGCTTACAATCAACTCTTACGTTAGTTCCTTTCCGATATACAAAGACACATATCTATAAAAAGGATATTTTCAGCTCTCATATTAAAGATAAATCCAAAAGGAAGTATTGCATATGTTATTTAAGAAGAGAATAAAACTGTTCTTATAAAAAAAAAAGTAACTATAAAAATACCAGAAAAATTGGTACGCAGCTAATCAATCTGTATAAGTATCTTATACGTAGAATCAATTAATAATACTACAGACTTACAGTGTGCACTCAAATGTAATGTGCATTTTTGTTTGTGCACTCATGTACAAATGGAAACCAACAATATCTAAAAATATAAACAATAGACCTTAGATCCTAGATCCTGCAGTAACTGGTTTTATTTGAAATAATTTGATTTCATGATACTTCCCCCGTCTCTGCCCCTAGGTCTCTAGACCCTAATTTAGAAACCTTGTGCTTGTTTATGTTTTAATAAATTTGCAACATGTGTGTCTGCATGGCACAAGTGAGTAGTCTAAATCCTAGACCCTGTCACTAGCTTGAGGGGAATAACAAGAAAAGCATCACAGTGTTACAGAAAATTCACCCCTTCGCCATTTGAATCCAACCAATATTTATATGGCTACTACTTATCAAACCTGTGTATAGTGACCACCAAAGGAAAGCAAGAAAAGTGGCCACTGTAGACAGGTGGCCTCTACAGACAGATTCCATAACATTGTTTTTTTTCTCTGCAGGGATTATTTTTAGTGGCCACTATAGGCAGGTTGGCTGCTATAGACAGGTGGCCACTAAGACAGGTTTGACTGTACTTGTAAGCATTTCAGTACTTATGATAATGATAACAACTATACTTGAAGGATTCAGATATCAAAAGGGTTATTTTGTGGTTACACTGACATCTAGTAGTCTAAATCCTGTAACTGGGTTGAGTTGAGTTGATTTCATGATGCTTCCCCAGCCAGAGCCTTTTCAGCCAGCCTGCCCCGGGAGTTTGATTTGGACACCTTCAGCTTCCTCCTGGACACCGCCTGCCGAGCGAGGGCGCTGTTTAGCACGCTAGCTCCCCACATCCAGGTGTCTCGCGGAATCTGTTTCGCAATCCAAGCCTGCAATGAAAAACGTAACATGATTTGAACAAGAATAGGTATCTCGGGCTATACACAAATTTGCTTTGGCCTAAACAGGCTAAATTGTGAGGAAAAAAAAGCATGAGACAAGAGGGCTGCAATGATACAGGTCATTCAATGATTGAAATTACATTCACAACTATTAAGTAATTGATTAGCAGTAGGGTTGGGGGAACTTTTAGGGCTGTGTAAGTTATGCCAATACCACAAAAGATAATAATGGACAGAATGAAGGAACCTTATGTGTAGTTGCAAGTGTGCTTTGACGTAGGCTACAGTCCTGCCTCATTATCCGGCTATGTCAGGACTGGAAACCGTCTCTCCAGATTATTGAATTGTAGATATGGGATTTATACCCAAACTTCTATATTTTGTTAGAAAGTCTGGAATTTTGTTAGAAAGTCTGGAATTTTCTTGAATTGAGGTATATATTTAATTGGTTTATGTGATTATTTGATGCTTTATGGAAATAATATTAAGCAATACAGGAATTTCTGCTTCATGCTAGATTTGTTGGCTGTACATTAATCACAAAACAGATTAGAAAACAGAGAACATATTGTGAGATCGCTGGCTGCTAGATGAAATTTTCAGTCAAATGGTGGCCGAATGAACCGGTCAGACTGTAGTAAGAGTACTGACCTGAACGGCATTAGGCCAGTAGCCAGCAGTGGGGCTGCAGAGGCCTATGGAAGCCACAGCCTGCCTGGCATAAACACTAGCCAACAGGGGGGTGTTTCACAGAGATCCTAAGTTGATCTTAGCACTAAGATGGTCTTAAATATTATGGAAAGCCATTAGTGTATTGAAACATTTTGTAAAAGTTACGTTAAAATGCATAAAATGTTGATTTAAATCATATATATTTTCTAATTATCAAAGAGATTTCATGAATTTTATGTGAAGATTATGAATCTCTTTGATAATAAGAAAATATATATGATTTGAATCAATATTTTATGCATTTCAACATACAT
Organism: Echinarachnius parma; assembly: GCA_037951105.1. NCBI lineage: Eukaryota > Metazoa > Echinodermata > Echinoidea > Clypeasteroida > Echinarachniidae > Echinarachnius > Echinarachnius parma. The sequence continues at coordinate 42,704 of JBAMJV010003350.1, read as the reverse complement.
TTTATAAAACTTTTTCAAGACACTAATGGCTTTCCATAATATTTAAGACCATCTTAGTGCTAAGATCAACTTAGGATCTTTGTGAAACACCCCCCAGGATTAGGAACTGAGAGCGAGGAAATGGTGCTGCCAAAGTCCGGGTCAGTGATCAAAACCCCGATAAATAGCAATTTTTCCTTCAATAATTATAAAGAGCGTTTGGATAACAAATGCACTTGACCTAGTAGTAGCATAAGAAGAAGTAATAGTAGCATGAGGACTGACCTTCAGTTCTTCCTTTATGGCACTAAAAAGGAATTTTTTGAAGCGCCCTCTGAACCAAAACACTACTTTTCCTTTAATAATTGTGCTTGACCTACATGTTAAGCCCGGCGCAGACAGAGCCGACTCGACCCGATCCAACTGGTTTACAGTCAGGCTAGAGTCAGTTTCGCTAAGTCGGAGCCGAACCAACATATGTTGAATCGGCCTTGAATGACCTCCGACTGGTACTTGACTGGCAAAACCGGAGTCCTGAGGCAGCGCATACTGAGTTAATCAGGCTGAAAACCAGTCGGATCGGGTCGAGTCGGCTCTGTCTGCGCCGGGCATAAGACAGTATGAGAAGTAGTACTTACCTGTACAGCATGAGGCCAGTAGCCAGCAGTGCGGTTGGAGAGGCCTATGGAAGCCACCGCGTGCCTGGCATACACGCTAGCCGATGGGATGAGGAACCGAGAGCGGGGCATGGTGTTTCCAAAGTCAGCCATCTTGGTTGCGACGTACGACGGCAGCAGGGTTTGGACTACGATTCCCTTGTCTTTGTACTCGTACTCAATAGCCTGGGAGAACACATCTATGTACGTCTGCAAAGAAAATAGTGATGGATAAATACATCTATAAACGATTGTACAGCACAATAACTTAAATGTAGGGGATGAAAAACGCGAGCGGGGCTTGGTGTTGCCAAAGTCGGCCATCTTGGTTGTGCCGTAGGACGGAAGCAGGGTTTGGACTACGATTCCCTTGTCTTTGAACTCGTACTCTAGAGCCTGGGAGAACACATCGATGTATGTCTGCAAAGAAAATATACCGTATGATTAATACATTGAGAAACGATTGTACAGCATATTAACTTAAAGGGATAGTTGAGTTTTGGTATAGAGAGTACAGTTTTGGTCAACTGAATTTAAGTAACCAAAGCCTGCACCATTACATTACAAACTAATAATTATAACTCCACCATGCTCAAAAGGTATACAAAATTATAAATGACTACCGTAAGTAAAAAGCGTGTTATCATTCAAAAAGAGCCGTTAAAGAGGGCGCTCTCTAAAAACTCATTGGTTTCAACCATTTTTAATAAAAATTGTGCATGTGATGTTTTGTTAAAATAATTATTAAATAGAGAGATCATCAACAACTATTTAACCAAAAAAAAGACATAGAGAGTGGGGCATGGTGTCGCCAAAGACGGCCATCTTGGTTGCAATGTAGGTTGGCACCAGGGTTTGAACTATGATACCCTTGTCTATGTACTCGTATTCAATAGCCTGGGAAAATACATCCACGTTCGTCTAGGCAACAGAAATAATACAGGATTAATGCACCTAGAAACAACTGTACAGCACTTTAACCAATACCAATACCAATACCGAAGCATGATGTTTCAAACGTTAGCCATCTTGGTTGCTACTTATGATGGCAGCAGGGTTTGGACTATGATACCCTTGTCTTTGTACTTATATTCAAGAGCCTGGGAAAATACATCCACGTACATCTGCGTACAGTATGATTATATCCAGTTCTAAGGAATCTTACAAAATATTTAGTGATGATTTCATAGTGAAAAGGGAAAAAGGATTGTTCTCATGAAGTATCCTATGTAAAGTTGAAGTATCCAAATCCAAATTTGGATACTTTTTACTTTCTGGAATGCTTTTCAATTTGATCTGAAATATCCCCACAATTAGGGAGACATTTGAAAAATCAGAACCCATAATTTCATTCTTCTGTTGCCATAATCCAAACAACAAGGTACAAGAGAAGTGTGAAAGCTCCAAGTGATTTTGGCTAAATTTGACAGTTACACTACATGAGTGCTCACCTTGCAAGCCGAGTAGACGGCAAGTTGTGGGCTGGGATGTATCGATGTGCCAGAAGACATGTTCACCACCAACCCTTTCCTCCGAGCCACCATTTCAGGCAGGACTATTCTCGTCATCTAACAAATAGACGATAATAACAATAATAATACTACAACATATTTTACAAAAATTTTCGGAATCATATCAGTTGAACTAAAAGGTTCACATTGTGCTCTTAGTCCCAACAATGTAAAAGAATGTAATTATACATTGCCTGTGTATGCAAAGATAATCAATATTTGTTAGCTTAAAGGGGTATTCCGGGCCTGATAAAACCATTCGGTATTTGAATAAGCAGAACAAGAGGAATAATTGGTGAAAATTTGATCAAATTCGGTCAAGAAACACGGGAGTTATACCTATTTGAACATCATGTAGTAATGAGCAATCGTTTCAAAATTGCCGCCATATGCAACATCATTCACGAGCAACTCGCCATGGCATTAGTACATGAAAATGCACTTATTTCTCATTTTCGTTGCTAAAAATTAATTTGTCTCTGCTTGTTTTCAAGAATTCATAGAAGAATATCGATGGGCCAACCTCACTGGAATTTGTAAGCTCATACATTTGCTTTGTTATGAAGAAAATTTAAATTTTGTAAAATTTCCATGTAGAAGTCAAAATGGCTGCTGCTCGCAAGTGACATCACGATCGATAGCAATTGCGAACGATACTAAAAATCGGAGCAAAGTTCATCCTGTCATAACTTTTTTATTGCTCTACTGTTTTGGCTCAGATTTTCGATCATGATTCTTCATATTGACCTCATTGTATAGCAAACATCACATTTCTGGGGTGGAATTTCCCTTTAAAGGGATCTAGCAACTTTGTTGACATACATGTATGCAAAATCTGAAGAGTGGTTGATAAAATTGGTTGATAAAATACTATTGTGATTAGTCTAGTTTAAACCCACGCTGAACTTATTCGCTGCCAATGAGAGATCTGCTGGCCAGCAGACAACTCTTTGCTTTGATCATGTTCATGTAGGTAGTAAGCTTAGTAGGTAGCCAGGTTCACGAATCACCCGTAAGGCCAAGTTCTCCCGAAAGTATGGTAGGTTAACTACATGGAAAAACCTAGCTGATTCTGGTATAGAATGTCTCCAATCTCTGTGTCATCTAAATTCTGATCACTGGATAACTGATTGATGAGTCAGTCAATCACGCATATGTTTGTACGCACTGTGAGCGAAGTTTATTTATGCGATTAATACGGTCATCAAAATGCTTCAGGGCACAAGCAATTACTCTATACAGGAACCTATAGATGCGTGCACGCATCGCATAAAATTGAAGTTAGCGGAAGCTTTTAGAGCCACTGTACATTTACGGATGTAGCCGATACTGTGCGAGGCGCAGATATACTCTCTTGCCAAAACTGATCGCTAATTTCCGCTAACTTCAGTTTTACCGATCTAAAGTGTGAGTCGCGGAGAGGCGCTTGGCCCCTAGTACATCAATACTGCTTACCATAGTAGCAGCACCAATGTTAATGTTAATGAGCTGTCTGATTCTGTCTGCATCCATCTCCAGAAAGTATTGTGGGTAATCCATGACTCCAACATTATTCACTGGGGGAAAGGGCAAAGGGGGAAAAATGTTAACATCGTTCTAATTTTTCATTATTCATTAAATACTAGAAAAAACAATCAGTTATAATTCATCTTTGTGGTATCATGATACTCATCTGCCTTTGGTTTAACTGAAAAATGAGACAGAATGGCATGTATCACTTGAGATACAAATCTTGTTACTTTCTGGCACAAAATCATGCCCTAAACCTTACAATACATTCCAAGTATGAACACAGCCATAATCTCACACAGCATGAAAAGCAGCTGCGAAACAGAACCGTTATAGGAAGGGCTGGACCCAGTCATGTGGAAGATCCATTCATGATTTTAAAAAGTAATTTGTTGTAATATTATAGTTAGCCTAGGGTTATCACTTGGGTTTGGGGTCAAGTTTGGAGTTGGGGGAATGGAAGTTTCAGGCATCAGGTGGTAGACCGAATGTGACGTCAAGTGGTAGACCAAATGAGATGGACCAATAGACCATGCACCATGGATAAGGGGCACACGAATATATGTTAGCATATGGGCCAAAGCCAAAAGTATGGGCAAATGCGACGGGACGGAATTTGATAGCTATTTTGATCATACAAACAAAAATAAAGATGTGACTGGATAAAATGTGGTTGTTACATGGACAGGGTAAAGTGATGAATGTTATCAAACAGAAAAATTGAAAAAATTATGAGTCTGTTGCCATGGTAACTACATGTTTTTGAAGCGCGACGGGACGGAACGATAGAATGACACAATTTTTTGTTTTGCAAACAATGTTGTTTTCTATCAAAAGTAAAATCCCAGTTAAATCCTGCCATGCATCATAAGAAAGGTATGAATGTTCAGTCTCAACACAAGAAAAAGCTAAGCTTCCACATCAATAATTTTTTTTTAAATTTAATTTTTGTAATGTGGTGTCGGCGCGACGGGACGGAAACACGACGGGACGGAAATTTAGTCATGTACAAAACAAATGGCAAATTTTTCAATTGCAATAATTTTCAATCCCTCATGAATTTTTTTGCCATTTTAAACATTTATTTCACCTAATGGCCAATACAAAATAGTTCTAAGCATATTTAGTATTGATATCACAGTAAAAAGAGAAAATTACAAATTTTACCCATTGGACCATGTACAAAACAAATGGCATTTTTTTGTATACAAATTTATTTCCTTTTTTTAAAAAGCTTTATTAATGTTTTAAGATAAAAATTACATACTACTAGCTAAAATAGCATTTTTTATCATTTGCTGCTTGGATTTCAAAATAAACTGAATTAAAACAAAATCTGAAAAAATATTTATAGTAAGTGTGGAAGCACTGCTGTACATAGCTAATGGAGGAGGGTTCCCACCCAAATAATGTGAATATTTTCCTCTCAAAATTAATTTTAGTTAATTAGCAAATTAGTTCATTTTAAAGCAAAAATACATGAAACTGTTTTTTATTCTCTTTCAACTATAGTTGAAGAAAGAAAATTTGTGATGAAATTGCATTGAAAATGGGATTTAATCTGGATTAAATTCCGTCCTGTCGCGCAATTTCCGTCCCGTCGCGAAAATGTCAAAGCCTCGTAGAATTTTTCTGAAAAGAGGAAATGAAATTCTAACCTCATAAAAGTGTTCGGGCATGAATTCATTGATACTTCAGAGAAGATGGCAATAAATAACTGCTCTAATATTGAGTGACGCTAAAAAATGGATGTCAAAACGCGACGGGACGGAAAAATGTCAGAATAAGGCAATTTTTTGCCCAACTAAAGAGGGCAGTATTATACGAAATGTAGGTGGTACAATTGTCCTATGCATGAGCTATCCAAAAACACTGCTATATTTCTAGAATGAATCTTAGTTTTTTTATAAATCAAATTTTTCAAAATTCCGTCCCGTCGCGCTGTGAGGGCGCTTTTCATTATTTAAAAGTGTATTACAGGAAATCCGAGAGACGGTATGCTTAGCCGAACACAGTTCCGGAAACTGCAGATACTCGCCTTTCCTATCATACATGAAAGAAAATGATTTTTTCAATTTGAAATTTGTACCCTTGGGTTGACTACTTTTGGCTTTGGCCCATATACTCACCAAGAATGCCTATTTCCATGCCTTGTAGGTTTTCAGCAATGTCGCTGGAGATCTCCTGCACCCTAGCTGAAATCTGCTCGGATCACCTTGGTCTGCACTCCGTAAAAAGATTGGGCAACCAAACTAGACCACTTATGAAATTTTACTTGCCCGACATCACTTTTTACTTGCCCCAGGCAAGTCGGCAAGTGCTAGTGTGGAGCCCTGGTTAGAGGTATTCAGAAGGTATTGATGCTACTCACCCAGAATGCCTATTTCCATGCCTTGTAGGTTTTCGGCAATGTCGGTGTATATCTCTGCGCCCTGGCTGTAGTCTGCTCGGATGACCTTGGTCTGCACTCCGTAAAAAGATTCTACATCAACAAACAAGATATATGAAGTCAAAAGAAGGCAATTTAGCATTTGTCGGATTATCTTGGGCTTGGGGCGATTAAGCCCCCAAAATGCCTAAAAGAGCTTTTCGAAAAGTAAAAAGAGTCATTATAAATTTGCATCTAGATAGAGTTCAATGCAGACGTGAAGCAGAGTGCTATCTTCATACTGAAACGTTTGAAATCTTTATTAAGAGTAGCCCCTGGTACGAAAGCATTTATGTTTCTGCTGGATAATGCAATTATTTTTAAAATTTACTTTATTAATATGGCTAAATATCGAGAGTGATATATCAGTTAACTTAAAATACTATCAGACATATGACTATTCATTTTAATTAAACTAGACACATATATTCATATATATGTGAGTACATTGTGAACTTGTCAGTTTATTACTAGATTTGATTACGTTAACCCATTCAACTTTGGGACCAAAAAAACTCAGGGTGTGTCAATTATGAATGTCACACACAAACAAAAAATTGTCCTGCACAGGTTATTAAAGAAAGTTCAGCTTTTTGTAATGTTCAACATTGTTATGGCCTCAAACTATTATTATTGAATGTCTTCTAGGCCTTTTCTTTCTGGAAAAAATACATATAATATGCACCCACTCCACAGTATAATAGTTAGCTTTAAATGTGCAAGAACCATTACCAATTTCTGTCGACACCTTACGCAGTCTTTCCGTGGAGCGGCTGATCAGGACAATGTTCACCCCGTGTTGGGCCAACTCCATGGCATACGCCTTGCCAATCCCATCCGTACATCCTGTCACCACTTTAAATAAACAAAAAATGAAAAAAGGGGAAATTTACAAAAAATGTTACTAAGATGCGTTTGCTCCGGAATGATACAGTCATGTCATTAATTTTTCAATAATATGGATCTATGAAATATTCAGTCAAATTTATTTTAAGTGGCCAGGGCTGTGGCTATTTCTCAACAGAAAACCTACGTGCAAAATAACATCCAGAAGTTCTCCCCTAGGCCCTGCAGCTGCAAAGAAAAACAATGTTGATTGAATATGGAACATGCAATAGGCAATAATGTATAATTACTAAGAAGTTAGATTAGAAGTCACCTGCTTACACTTACAGAGGCCATTTTCTTGTTTCCCTCAAAATTCCCTGTACCTTGGCCTGTAGCCAGGTGGGATGCATTGGGGGCGTACGTACCCCCCCACCCCCCCCCCCCCCCCCCCCTTATCCAGAAAGGTCCTTGAGTGTTTTCTTCAGTTTTGGGCAATGATCAGTCTTGTCCCCCCCCCTCTGCTAACACGACTCAACCAGGTCCAGTGGTCTCGGCCTCGGCCACACTTGGTCTCGGTTCCATTTTTGTAAATTACGCACCCCCCCCACCCCCCCCCCCCCCCTTGAAAAATACTAAATACTGCCTACGACTACGAGGCTACGGGCCTGTGGTCATTATATTAATTACTAGACATGTTATGATGTTTGACTGTATTTGAATCAAAGATATTTGCAATAACCATTTCATTGGCATTGCTCGATTGCTCTGGGAATCTAAATTGAAACGTAATTTTAGATTCATACACTTGACTCTTGTGAAAGCTTAACCAAACCACATCTACAATGTATTGTAAATGGTCCTGATGGACCATTTACTGCTCACAGTGGTAAAAATCTACGGGACACAATTTGAACTACAAACAGAGAGAAAAGAACAGCATATCTAAAGTTAAAAATTGCATACCTAGATTGAAGCTGATTTTATGATTTATTGTACAAAATTTCATTTTCAAAATGATAAGTCATACTTACAAAAATCGTCATATAAGTTCCATTTCTTTCTCTTCCTGCTCGATGTCCCATCGTAAACAAAGAAAGCCCGCCCGCAACATGCGGAGGCCGCTTATTATTGTCCAAAACAAGCCAACTCGCGATCTGCAAGCATGCCCGCCGTATCCGATTTCGGATACGCCGTATCAGAATTCGGATACGCCGTGTCAGAATTCGGATACGGTAACACGTGTGGTGTGGGAAGCTTGCGGGAAATACATGACAGTCATCCAGATAGCAGCAACACTTTCGAGAGGGATCACGACTGAGATTTTCTCAGTCTTTTTATTTTCCAAAACTGCAGATTTTCCATTTTTTTCGACATTTGAAGAATAATTTGGACCATTTTGGTAAGTTCATATAACACTTGTATCATTTTTAGGGCCAGTCATGATTGATTTTGTTGAATTTAAGATAAGAATTTTGTGTGAAATTTTGACAAACTTTATTTGTACTGTCCCACATTGTTCCCGTATAGCGCAGCATTACAATGTAGTGTTGTGTGAACCAAACCAGACGCCGTGCGTAAAACTGCTGATCATAGTTTAGTGAAAGCTGCATTATTTTCAAGTGTGACTGTGTAATCTGTTGTCAATGACAATGACCAATGTCATGTGTAGGATTTCATGTCGACAGTCAAAACAAAAAATTTCAAAATACCAGCATTATAAAAAAATAAATATCACATTATCACCTCTTCGTTTGAGATGAAGACTCTATACTATAGATGGTTGGTTAGCTGGTTATTTTGTTTTACAGAAGGGTTCAATCAATAATGTGTAAGTTTGTTTACGTCTGGGACCACCCTAAATTAGTAAATAGCTTTATTATTGCGGTCACCATCTGAAAATATTTCGCCTTATAATCACACAACACTACATTGTAATGCTGCGCTATACGGGAACAATGTGGGACAGTACAAATAAAGTTTGTCAAAATTTCACACAAAATTCTTATCTTAAATTCAACAAAATCAATCATGACTGGCCCTAAAAATGATACAAGTGTTATATGAACTTACCAAAATGGTCCAAATTATTCTTCAAATGTCGAAAAAAATGGAAAATCTGCAGTTTTGGAAAATAAAAAGACTGAGAAAATCTCAGTCGTGATCCCTCTCGAAAGTGTTGCTGCTATCTGGATGACTGTCATGTATTTCCCGCAAGCTTCCCACACCACACGTGTTACCGTATCCGAATTCTGACACGGCGTATCCGAATTCTGATACGGCGTATCCGAAATCGGATACGGCGGGCATGCTTGCAGATCGCGAGTTGGCTTGTTTTGGACAATAATAAGCGGCCTCCGCATGTTGCGGGCGGGCTTTCTTTGTTTACGATGGGACATCGAGCAGGAAGAGAAAGAAATGGAACTTATATGACGATTTTTGTAAGTATGACTTATCATTTTGAAAATGAAATTTTGTACAATAAATCATAAAATCAGCTTCAATCTAGGTATGCAATTTTTAACTTTAGATATGCTGTTCTTTTCTCTCTGTTTGTAGTTCAAATTGTGTCCCGTAGATTTTTACCACTGTGAGCAGTAAATGGTCCATCAGGACCATTTACAATACATTGTAGATGTGCTTATAATTATTTATAACTGCTCACACGCACACACACAAAATAACGTGCTTGGGACTGGGCTACTCACCGGCCCACTCTCCGAATTCCTGCTTAAAATTCCGTCTCGTCCTGATTTTTGGATAAAGATGCAACCAAGCCAATCGTTGTAACCTGTAGCACGTTACAACGGTCGTTTTCGTCACATAGTAAGCTCCAATCAGGGACAAAACCTCAGAATACACATGAAACGAGTTCGATATTTGCTCAAACAGAAGGTTAAAACTGTCCACCGCCGCTGCCATGTTGATGTTATTGTTGTTTTGTTTTGTTAGATTGCCATCGGAAAGCCGAGATAATTTGCAAATAGTATATCCCCTAATGAAGTGTAAATAAATGTTGTGAAATTTTTTGCTATAATCTTGGAAACATTTTTTAATTTGGTCTTAATACATTACTGATGAGAATTAAGAAAAGGTGATGTTTCCATTTTTTATTTTTGGTCCCAGGGTGCATTTTGGCGATTTTAAAGATAATTAGCTAATTTGCATATTTGTGAAATAAGGTCAGGGGTCATTTTCTATCTAGGAATAGTACAATATTGATAAAAACTAGTATTCTAGGGTATTTTGGGGCAATGATTCCATTTCCGGTGCTCGTTTGTAAGTGATGTATGGGAAACACTCTGAAATCCAAGATGGCTGCCCCTAATTTGCATATTCATGAATATTATTGATTTTCAGTGGCTACAGCCCCTAATAAGCAATCATTCCGGATTATTATTTTTCAGTTATGTTCTAAGTATGCATTTAAGATATCAGAGATGAGTTGCCATCGTGGCGACCTCTAGCAATGCATATTATTTGCATAATTATGTATTTTACCTAATTTGCATATTCCCCAAAATCAAGTATTTTGGGAACCCGGCAAGTAAAAAAGACAAGTAATACCACTTTTCCAAGGTTTTGGGGGGCAGCAGATCCATTTTTATACTTATTTACCTGTATCACCATGGCATCCATCTCAAATCCAAGATGACTGCTCCCTAAATTACACATGTTATCATACACGACTATATTATTTTGGTTATATTAGATTGATATTATAATTTTTTGACTTTTAATTATTGGAATGAGCAACTAGAATATTTGAATCACAATATAGTTGTTTGCTTACAGTAAGCAAATCATACTTTTATCAATTAAATGCCGTTTAAGTAGCAAATAGCATTATTTACTTTAAAATGACAATTGCGGCCATCTTGAATTTATGTGGGTTGCCGAGGTGATACAGGTAAATAAGTATCATGAATGGATTCGTTGCCTTCTAAAACCTTGGAAAAGTGGTATTACTTGTCTTTTTTTACTTGCCGGGGGGGGGGGGGGGGCATTCTGAAAATCCTAGGGAGTTACGTGTCGTAACTTGAAAAGATAAGACGGCGCTATGACACGTAACTATTTGTATTCTGAAAGCAGACTTAAGACGGTCTTAAGTCCATATCATGCATATTAATGAGCGTACAAGAAACGCGCATATCATAACGCGCAACCAATGACAAACTTTGTTTTATAACCAAATCCTGCATAAATGCATATCAATGAATCACACATCGTGAGAGACCCATATCCATGCATGTGTGCGTGATTGCATTTGCAAATCAATCTCATATTTAAAACGTTGTGCATTCTTTGTAGTTTTGTACAAGGAAGTCGCAGTATTTTGATGAGTTAACAAAATAACGAAGACCTAAACTGATAGCTTTATGAACTCTGTTTATATTATAATGAAAATTAATTGTATTCGTCTCTTTAAATTTCATTTCATTTCATTTCAAATTTCATTTCATTTCAAACCAATTTTGTCGGGTCATGCAGTCGATCGACTCAGGATTCCTACGTCCCTGGCAGTATCAGTATTTGGTAGGCCTACAATTGGATTTATTATATATTTATTTGTTTATTTATGTATTTCCTCTCGTACTCATAGGGTTGATTGCCCCATTGGTATGAACTTAATGTCTGAATTGTTCAGTTTACCAATCGTAACAAAGACACTAACATAATGATATCCAGCGTTCGAAATTGAAATAATATACTGTCACTGTTGAATGACACTGAACAAATCAAATAATACTTGTTGGAGACACTCAAACTACACTATTGATACATCTCATAAACTTATTTGGCTGTCGTAAATGGCCGACACAGTACTTACACTAACCAATTATTTTACAGCTATATCACTTTTAAATAATGAATGTAATTAATGTAATTTACAAATGTAAACCAAATAATGTCTTTCTCTTGCACAGTAATTTTGTTTTGTTTCCGTGAAGGCCTATCAATAACATTAACAAGTATGAACATTTTGCAGTCTTTTGGTTGAGTGGCAAAGATCGAAGAGGCCGAGAGCGCATGAACTTTCAAGCGTACCTTTTCAGTCAACGCGCTCAATCTTTGTTATCACGCGCAAAGTACTCGCAATAAATGTATGTTCTTATTTGGTTACACTTTCGGACGCTCATTGCAGTTTGATAATGTCTTGTGAATGTCATATTGCTATCGTAAATCGTGCGAGTACATAGTTAAGACCGAGTTAGGACACCTCGGAGGCAGACTTAAGTTTTATCCTAAGTTGTGGCTTTCAGAATACAAATTAGCTCATTTGCATACGTGTCGTAACTTGTTAGCTCATTTGCATACGTGTCTTAACTTTTTAGCTCATTTGCATACGTGTCGTAACTTTAGGATGTCCTAAGTTAGGACATGTCATAAGTCCTGTTTTCAGAATACAAATATAGTTACGACTCGTAACTTATGACAAAATACATGACTTAGGACATGTCTTATCTTTTCAGAATGCCCCCCCTGCATGGTTCCCAATATACTCGATTTGGGGGAATATGCAAATTAGGTAAAATACATATTTATGCAAATAATATGCATTGCTAGAGGTTGCCATGATGGTAACTCATCTTTGATATCTTAAATACATACTTAGAACATAACTGACAAATAATAATCCGGAATTATTGCTTATTAGGGGCTGTAGCCACTGAAAATCAATAATATTCATAAATATGCAAATTAGGGGAAGCCATCTTTGATTTCAGAGTGTTTCCCATACAGCACTTACAAACGAGCACCGGAAATGGAATCCTTGCCTCAAAATACCCTAGAATACTAGTTTTTTATCAATATTGTACTATTCCTAGATAGAAAATGACCCCTGACCTTATTTCACAAATATGCAAATTAGCTAATTATCTTTAAAATCGCCAAAATGCACCCTGGGACCAAAAATAAAAAATGGAAACATCACTTTTTCTCATCAGTAATGTATTTAGACCAAATTAAAAACTGTTTCCAAGATTATAGCAAAAAAAATTGCTGCTTTACATAACCTGATAGACTAAAGATGATGATGATGATCGATGGTGCACGATGGTGATGATAGTGATGACTGATGATGGTATAATGATGGTGATGACTGATGATGGTGATGATGGTGATGATGGTGATGATGGTGATGATGATGATGATGACGATGATGATGATGATAATGGTGATGATGATGACAGTGGAGATGATGATGATGGTGATGACTGATGATGGTGATGATGGTGATGATGGTGATGATGGTGATGATGATGATGATGATGATGATAATGGTGATGATGATAAAAGTGGAGATGATGATGATGGTGATGATATGGTGGTGATGGTGATGATGATGATGATGATGATGATGATGATGATAGTGGTGATGATGATGAAAGTGGAGATGATGATGATGGTGATGATGAGGGTGACGGTGGTGGTGATGATGACGATGACCATGATGATGGTGATGATGGTGATGATGATGATGATGATGATGATGATGATGATGATGATAATGGTGATGATGATGATGGTGGTGATGGTGGTGATGATGATGATGATGATGATGATGATGATGATGATGATGATGGTGATGATGGTGGTGATGGTGGTGATGATGATGATGATGATGATGATGATGATGATAGTGGTGATGATGATGAAAGTGGAGATGATGATGATGGTGATGATGATGATGATGATGATGATGATGATGATGATGATGATGATGATGATGATAGTGGTGATGATGATGATGATGATGATGATGATGATGATAGTGGTGATGATGATGAAAGTGGAGATGGTGGTGATGGTGATGATGATGATGATGATGATGATGATGATGAAAGTGGAGATGATGGTGATGATGAGGGTGATGGTGGTGGTGATGATGATGGTGATGATGATGATGATGACGTGGTGATGATGATGAAGGTGGAGATGATGATGATGATGATGATGATGATGATAGTGGTGATGATGATGAAAGTGGAGATGGTGGTGATGGTGATGATGATGATGATGATGATAGCGGTGATGATGAAAGTGGAGATGATGGTGATGATGAGGGTGATGGTGGTGGTGATGATGATGGTGATGATGATGATGATGACGTGGTGATGATGATGAAGGTGGAGATGATGATGGTGATGATGATGATGATGATGATGATGATGATGATGATGATAGTGGTGATGATGATGAAAGTGGAGATGATGATGATGATGATGATGATGGATGATGATGATGATGATGATGATGATGATGATGATGATGATGATGATGATGATAATAATAACAATACGAATAATACTGATTATAATAAATATTATAATGATAATAATAATATTAATAATAATAATAATAATGATAATGATAATGATAATGAAAATAATAATGATATTATTTATTATAAGATCACCGGAAAGAAAACAGTGTACCAATGTGTGAACACAGTGTTTCACAGTGTGGTCCATGCAGTGTCCACACTGGAGCGTTTTCACAGTGTGAAAACCAACATACACTTTGAACACACTGTGAACACAATGTGAACACACTCTGAGCGCCCTGTCGCCACAGTGTGAAATTATCTGCGTTCACTTTGTTTTGTTTAATGGACAACAGATATTAGCCCTTGGAAACCATAATGTCAAATCATGAATGTAAATTTAATCATTTTAGGCCAAGATTATGTAATTTTCGGTCATTGTTGAGGTAAGAGATTTTGGGCCATCTAAACGGGTGCTGTGGACCTTTTTTGTTTTGTTTTGCTGGCCAGGGGAGAAAATGCTTAGGCATCCCGGGGGCCCCCACTGGAAAAAAATATAGCTACGCCACTGGTGCAGCCCTCCTATGACACCCCCCCCCCCCCCCCCCCCCCTCTCATCAACCTCATACGCTTATGAATGCTAACCAGTTTGAAAGTATGTCAGACTGGCAGATAGAAACAAAATAATGACACATTTAGCGTATAATTTATTAAAGTTTTATAATTCGTTGATATGCGGCTTTTTAAGCTCATCCATTTTTTATCAGCGTTCACCATCACTTGTGCGTGAGGTATCCCGGGGGAAGTTTGGGGATGCATGATGTGACAATAATGTGTTATGATTCCTTCTCGAAAGGGTTTCAATAATTAACGCGACGTCGTGTGCTGGCTTAGACAGAAAAATCCACCTCGTTCTGGAGGGGTCCTATAATATAATGACGTTATAACTCTGAAGCGGTGAGTGAAACAACAAACGAGGAGAAGGACTGATTTATTGGTCTAGTGCTGGCTGAACAATGCATCACTGTAAACGGTATGGCCTGTTTCGTTTTATTTGAAATTAAACGCTTTATGACATATCTATATTAGGTTGATCAATTTTGTTTTGTGTTTAATCACTCGATTTTAAGTATGGCGTTTAAGGCCGGTGTCAGTGTTTATTATACACAAACACCAGTTTGATAAACACTAACACCAGCCCTAAACACCATACTTGAAATCACAGGGTGTGCTTATTGTGCTATTTGTATAGAAAGAGGGTGAAGTGCTTTCCATCAAATTAATACTGTACAACAGCGGGAGAACATTTAAATAGATATTGGGAAAGGCTTTACTATAATTATTCAACATGTTTTTTATACTACATTACAGATCGAATCCGAGGGCCTTCGGGGATCCGCCATGCACTGGGCGCCACTACACACCCGACTTTTGCCAATTTTCACACGGTCTTTAAAATATTGAGATCACGATGTGACGATGATGATGATGATGGTCGATTACGGTGCACGGTGCACGGGTGCCGAATTTAGATTCAAACAGCGTAAAGCAATTAAATAATGAAAAGGATAATCGGAAAATCTTTATCATCTTATGGTAATGTTGTTTCATCGATAAAATCCGAAAGCTCTCGGGATTTCTCTCCCAGCGTGACCACGGGCGTAGACATGACATTGATACCAATTCAAGTGGGGGGATGAGCTATTCATTCATCGGATTACATCCCCCCCAGTTGAATAGGTATTACGTAACTCGCTGACGACCCATCAGAACCCAATCATCCTTTCTCGTTTTGCGCCAAATTTCTCGCCGTGTGCGGCGCGGCAGCCAATCACGATGCTGTATGGAATAATATTATTTTGTGCTAAACGATTTCGGCGGTGCCCGCCACTGTGCATCCGCCTGTTCCAATTTTCTCGACACTCTCCTTAAAATATTTACATCACGATGATGGTGATGGTGGTGGTCGATTTCCAGCGGCAACGACTGTCATCACGATTGTCGCATTATGCGCTGACTGGAGTGTGACTGACTGACTGATCGAGGTGAAATTGAAGCGGATGCATTGGTCCGATTTCATTCGCAGTATATTATTGCCTGCATCGTTTCTGAGGAGTAATACGTGCTATATACAATACGAATTCCTTGAATAGCAAGATTCATTTAGATCAATAAACTGGAAAATACTTACACGTGCATATTATCGAGCGCAACGTTTCGCGAACAAAACATTGCTACTTTGAAGCAGAAAACATTATGCTTATTCCTTTGGCATGTTTGGAACGTACCGTATTCAATTTAACGTAATATAATCAATAACACGAAATACAATAGGATGGTAATGCTATATTGTTGAAACGTACAGTTACTTGTGTATTTATTCAATAAGAGCGACGTTTCGTCAGTTCTCTCGTTCAACTAGATGAGCGGATGATTGTATTTCTTTCATCATAATCATCGGCCCATAGAAGATGGGGATATGTATCATCAAAAAGAAGATTTTTGCTATATCCATAATCCTTCTTACAACAGTTTTGGTCATCTTCAACAGTGAGTATATTATGATTATATATCCGAAAACATGATTTGTTGCGATCGATATAATTATGTTTGTCATGAAGTTTATCATTTGTTGAAATGTGAACAACGTGAAGAATGGTGTCTATTTTTGTGATCATCTGATATGTCCACTAAGAAATGTGTGACATTTTCATGTTGAACATATTTAATGAATATGGCCGAGTGATGAGCGAAAATGCAAAGTGATATTCGCTAAACTCATTATACACTGACTTTGTACACAGTATACATGTCCAATAGATAATTATAAATCTGAACAATTAAATCATATCTTTATAACGGAAGAGAAATTGGGAAAACCAAAAGCTGTTTCATGCTTATATGTATTGTGACTGAAAAGAGCAAATAAAATGGGATTCCAGCGTGATTCGAACCCGAGACCTCCGGTTTGCTAGACCGGCGCTCTAATATACCGACTGAGCTATAGAAAACCCTTTGTTCGGTGTTCGTCCCAGAAATCCCTTAGCTTTCATTGCTCGAATGGTCAGAAGCTATTATAAACCTGACATAAACACGGAGGATAGAAATCAACTTGGAGAATATGCGAGGGATCACCGAAGTGATGCAGCTTTTTTGTATAATTTATTAATTCAAACATATTCATTATTACTGACCAGAAATATAATATGACTGAAAAAGAGCAAAGAAAATGGGATTCCATATTGGTATAATTCGAATACAATGAACGGTATAAGTCCTATATGGGAACCACTATACAGTGTGAGTCAAATTAAACGAAACTGGACATTAATAGTTTATAAATCAACAATTCTAAACATATTATGTTGCTATTATGTTGATTGGTATAACGTTAAAGTGACACAGGTAAAGTGTCTAACTCCACGAAAAATACTTGGAGCTTCCTCGTTTCTCTTCTGCCGTGTTGTTTAGCTTATGGTAAGAGAAGAATAAAATAGGGTTCGTTTTTTTCAAATTTCCCTTTAGTATGAAGATAATTATCATTGAAAATCATTATTTCAAAAGCGTTAACTAACGGTATTGATAAAAAGTACAATTGACGTCGCTGAATACGTCCTGCCAGCGCGCGTGTGAAATTGTCCCGACCCACTGAACTTTGAGCCTAGCGTGCGCAAATTCCATGAATTCCGTACGTCTGTAGCTGTATACATGGGTGCGGATATCGTCAAGATCAAACGGATGATAATTACTGCAACAAATCTACAACAGACCATCAGTATTCGGTGATAAAATATGAACTCAATATTCGTTTTTTCACTAGGTAAACAGTGTTCACTTTCTTTCAAACTTTCACAAATCTTTCAATTCTATTTTACAATGATATTGATATAGGATTGAAGTCTCAAATGTCAGTTTGTGCAATATCTGACACTTTACACGGATCACTTTAAGCTTGGACGAATACAGATATGTCTTCAAACGTCATCCAAAACCAATAATAAAAAAGGCATCTATCAATCGTAAACAAAATAACAAGCTATTTATACCTTTTTCCGGTTTCGTGTATACTACTTTTCTTGTCGGAGTTTATCAACCATATCTCGAGTGGGGTGGCCATCGTGGATGAGAGGGACTATCACACACAGGGCTGTCTAGGTTTCTTGCACGCCACTGCCCCCGCCCTCATCCGATCCCTTCTTCCGCGGAGGCCTAAACAAAATGAATCATGAAATACATAACGTCCATTCCAACGCAGAACGGACAGCCTCTCACGGGGATCACTACGAGTCTCTAACTTGAAAGATGATAATGACTGACATTGATGATAATGATGATGTTTATGGAAAAGAAGAAATTGTTAATAAGTTTAATGAATATTTTGTTAATATTGGTAAAGATATTTCTTTGAATATTGAAAATAAGAACACTCCAATTTGTTCATATATAACGGGTTCTTATCTTGATTCTTTCTTTTCAAAACCAATCATACAAAAGGAAATTATTGATATGTTTTATCTTTTAAAAGTGGTAAATCCCCAGGCTATGATTCAATTGATCCTCAGGTGATAAAGAAATTAATTCATATTTTATGTAAACCATTGTGCAATATTTGTAATCTTTGTTTTCAAAGAGGAGGTGTTCCTAGCCGCTGCAAGATTTCTAAAGTTATTCACAATTTTCTCATTCTATTATTACGTCTAGGGGTCCACTTTTGTGGAATGGCTTGCCAGAAGAAATAAAGGAGAGTGTATCATTGAAATCTGTTTAAAATAAATTGAAATCTTTTTTATTATGTAAGATTTAATCTTGACAATTTTTATATTCTTATAGAATTATTTTATAATAGTACAATTCAAATTTGTATATATCTTATATTTGCGTTATTTCTCGGTGTATTTTTATAGTGTGACAATGTAACTTTAACTTTATTGAAATATATTGTAATTTTTAATCCATATTTGATCTAGGGATCATACCCATAAGTTATCAAAACCCTCCACATTCATTAACTTTGTTTTTCCCATGCTTGTCTCTTTGTTATGGTTGTTTCTTTGTTTGTTTGTTTTTCTGTTTTTACCTCTGTATATACCTCATGCTTTTCTTGTATTTTGTTTTAATGATTTGTGGAAATAAAGAAGACAATTCCCCAGGGGGAATTGTATTGAATTTGAATTTGAAATTTGAAACTAAAATAAGTTGTCGATGAAAATTATAATTTGGAAATTTAGTATAACTGTACTTGTTACGATTCGTTAACTATCCTCGTTGGATAACTGTGATTTCAAACTTCTACCATTTCTGATAGATTACGCGATTGTATTAAACCATCAAAGTTTTTTTTTGTGTATTAGTATACCTTTGCATGTTGCTATGTTACGTTCGTTGACAAGATGACAGAAGAAATGACCAATCTTGCCTTTTTTGTAATCCTTTTTTAATTTCCGGATCAATTCTGGTTATGATAATGGGACGAATAAATACCACTTGCAGAGAGAAGACATTTAAACGATGGAATCAATTTTAAGGTTCTCAAACTTCTCTCTACAATATCGTTTCCATGACATGAAAGGTCAAGAAAATATGGACATGCAGCTCGAATCAAAAGCAGTTTTCAATACAGGTTTCCGGTTACGTGTATGTAATATTGGAGTAATTAGGGATCTTGTCCTTTTTATGTCAAAGCCGATTATAGGGAGCTTTTGCATTTTGGTACTTGAAACTGTGCAATCTGGTGCATATATACCTAATAAGGATAATAACAATAATGACGGTTATTATTTTATATAATATAGCGCTTTACACTATTATTATTACCCCGGCAAACGGATTTACACTTCAATCATTCCTGCACAAAAAGTGTACATTGTCCACTCCCTGGGGAGTATTACAGTCAGTCGACTGTTAGGCGCACACATTGCTAATATGGCTATATAAGGAACCACGTATATACGGTTCCCATCCCCCTTCTTCTGAGCGAACAGACAGACATATGCCACCGACTCCGACTGAATTGTAATTTAGGAGGCGATAACGGTTGAATTATTGATGAGACGTCATCTTGAAGATGGCTTTGGGATCCCGGGAGAATGGGTTATCCGCTTGTATTCATCTTCATCACCTTCAAGTGTAAACAGGCGGGCGTCGAATTTCAATTTTCCTCGAACTATAATAGACCACGGACTATACTACATAGAGTAATACTAATTACCAATGCTTAGACGGGGGAAACATAAGCAAGCGTTTTCAGGTTTGTGCACATGTATCTGAAGCTTGTATGTGAGTAAGTGTGCCTTAATTTGTACATAGTAACATAATTGTACGGGTTTAAATACAGTTAACATGGTTAAGGGCGTTAATCGGCGTTGACATACAGTAAGTCAACGCCGATTAACGCCCTTTTCCAACAATTTGTTTACAGATAAATTAAAGCTTTAAACCGTCATATTAGACAAAGCGTATTTAAAGGGATCTAGTAACTTTTTTGACATGTTCAAAAAGTGATTAATAGTTGACACAATGGGTGATTTCAAGTATGGTGTTGGGGTTAGTGTTAGTGTTGAGGGTGAAAAACTGCCTCTAATCTGAGCTAAACACCAGCTTCCAGATTAAGCATCTAAGGTCACGAACTTTTTAATCGTGTTGACCTTGAGTAGTAATCGATCAGTATCGCTAGTGTTTGTCAACACCAGAGACAAAATCACGCGAACACCCTTAAAATGGTAACGAAAACGCTTACATGGTTACGAATTAGAGAGCAAGCCGTAATGAAGATTTACCACATACATGTATTGAATACTATAATTAAAAAAAAACATTCAAACCATTCACTTGGTCGATACGATTTTAGTGAATATTCCCTATTTTTAGTGAAATTTGTAACTAAACTCGCAAGATATGTGCGTGACTCTCTTCTAAAAATTGAATGCCCGTCGCGCGCTGAGACATATGGCTAGCGTTAACGGTTTGCATAGCCGAAGATGTAGGCATAAATCCCGGTGACAGCACGGTAGCAAGTTCCGAGTAAATACCAATAGTATGTAACATGATATACTTTATTAAAATCGGTCACGTGATCACTAGGTGCTTGGTGGCCGAGTGGGTTAAGACCTGTCGCACGTGTATCACTTAACCAGATAAATCATAGAAGTGGGTTCGAGTCCCCGGTGTGGTTATTTTTTGTATTATTATTATTTTTTTAGCCATTATTCACAACAAATTTACTACAGTTTTTAACTCAATTATAAGTTCACTGTAATAAAATGTCAAAGATGTACAGACAATTCCCAGTGCTTAGTGACTTTTTTCGGGGGAGGGGGGGGGGGGGGGTGGCGGGTGTATAATTAGACAAGAAATACATAAAATAATTAATGTTAACAACAATATAAACATAAGGAAGAACCTGGCTATTCAAATTTTGCTTTGTTGTATTATTATTCCAAATGGTCTAAAGAATTTATGTAGTGAAAACTAATGTTTGATTATAAAATAATGAAAATATGAATTGTATGACCTTATTTCTTTAAATTACTATAGATATTCAAATCAATACATTCATTAAAAAAATAAGATTTGCATTGCGTTTCATAATCTTCACTTAAGTAAAACTTCAAAAATTATCTAGGTTGACACCCTTTTTACATGCTCAGACAAACAAAAACACCACCATTTCAGTTCAGAATTGTGATTTTAATGCCCACCTAGCAACAGTAACACTAACACCAGCTCGATCTGTACTTGAAATGACTTTCATTTCGATCCCTATGGAAGTTGTTATCTCTCTGGAGTTTTGCGTATACATGCTCAACACTAACACTATCGGGCAGATTAGCAGACGACGCTAAACACCAGCAACCACGTGCCACTGCCGGAAATACGAGGTCAAACCTCTAACACCAACTCATTTCAAGTACGGTGTTAAGGCTGCAGTTAGTGTTTAATAAACACTAACACTAGCTCAACACCATCTCTGATAGTATATTGCCATATCAATAAACACCGCCAGTCGGAAACGGAAGTTTGTACAACGGTGAAATCAGAGGTCATCACGTTAACACCATCCTAACACTAAGTCATTTCAAGTATGGTGTTTAAGCCCGATTTAGTGTTTAATAAACACTAACACCAGATTTAAACACCATACTTGAAATCACCCAATGTATATTGTGGTTATTTGATATGTCTACTGGGTATTTTGTGAACCCATATGGCCAAATTATGAGCAAAATTGCAAATTGATATTCACTGACTCATTGCACTGACTTTTTACATGGTTACGACTATCCACTGGATATTATAACATCTGAACACTACAATCGTAACTATCTTTTTAACGAAAGGGAAATTCAAAAAACCGAAACCTGTCACATGTTTATAATGTTAATACAAAAACAACAAGGTATGAGGGACCCGCTAGAAATCCAATGGATTTTGAGGATTTGGGCAATGCTACTAGATCCCTTTAATATACGGTACCTTAGGTATTGTATATCAATGCATATTAAATGGAAGTATTATGATTACAAGTATCACACAGGTGTATCATAAACACATAATATATGTAAGATTATTCTGAATGATGTGTGATCAGTAACATTGTCCAAATCCTCAAAATCCAATTGGAATTATAGCGGTTCCCTTATACCTTGTTTTATTCGTATTAACAATAAAAACATGGGACAGGTTTTGGTTTGTCAAATTTCCCTTTCGTTAAAAAGATATTTACGATTGAAGTGTTTAGATGTTAAACTATCTTTGCATTTTTTCTCATTACTCGGCCATATAACGTCGGTCCATTTAACTTACAATTTTCACACAACACCCAGTGGACATATCATATAACAACAATATACATTGTATCAACCATTCATCAAAGGGAGAATATTTATGTCAGATTGTTCTTCCCTATATGCCTATTCATTTTGACAATCGAAAAGCATCAATGGACCGGAACACTTTTCATTCAATTGCAATTATCTCCATTTAAAAAAAAAAAAAAAAAACATTTTGAAAAATCGAAACCAATTTAATTCTTCGTTATGGTTACCATAAGGCAAACAACAATGTACAATAAAAACGGGAAAGCGCCAATTGATTTTTTTAATATTAAATTTGACTTCACGAATTAGACCACATGTAGTTTAAATGCGACATAATGATAGACGGTCAGTTTTCAGGAGTAGATTTAATTTCATACAAAAAGGGTAAGGAATCCATCAACAACATACTGTACATACCCCGTTTTTTCTCAGAGAAAATGTAGTAGGCCTACAGTTTTGGTAAGGCTGAGCTTTAGTAACCAAAACCTGCACAATAACATTACAAAATAATAGTTTTAAAAAACCTCTTAATCCTTTTAACCTTTTAATTTAAAAACCTCTTTTAAATCTATTTGAAAAAGTGTAAGCATTTTTTTTTGTTTAGATCATCGTTTTAAGTTAAACTTAAAATCGTTAAAGGAACTACAGCGTCTAGATGGCCTTATTTTCACAATTAGGCTCTCTATAAGAATTTTTCCTCAAGAAAAAGAATTTGGCAGTCATTTCTCATGAAATCAATCAATTTTTGGGTAATTAGTAATTAGTTAATTCTCCTGCGAACGCCCCTTTTAAATCGCCAAAATCGATTATGCTGCCCTCGATCTATTGATGTGACGTCATCTAAAGAACTTCGCCCCATAGTCTCTGTACACGACGCCTCTCTTAATTCTGTAGATGACGTAAGCCGATGAATTGTCAATCACATTTTAATCACGCTGCTGATTTTGGACCCTAAATGTGGGCGGGGCGTAAACTGGCTGCTAAGTGAGATTTGGCATCAGCAGATTAGCCTAAAATCACCACTGTGTTTATTTTCATGGATTTTTTTTCTTTCTGCAGACCTAGTTTACAAGTCATAAACTATGGAATAAGTGCCAAAATACGTTGTATTCTTTAGTCCCTTTAATTATGTAACATTCCTCGGCTTACATCATGTACATAATTGTTATTATTGATTCTCTTTTCAGAGAGGAGCGGCTTGCATTTTGGTTTGATCCCGCCTCCTGAATCAACCAATGGCAGGCAACTACAAGAAGTGACGTCACGTGACCGGTCACCTGATCACCACACCAATGCGCCATTACCACCGACCACTGATGAGAAAAGGTCTTCCAAAGTCAACGCGACACTTTCAAGAAAAGAGGAAAGTATTGTATAATTATTATTATTTTTTTTTGGGAGAAGGGGGGGGGGGGGGGGCTCCGTCTTTAGGTCAACATTTAAAGAAATTGTCCACCTTTTGCAAGACAACATTCAAAAGTTGCAAGAATATTGTCTATTATGAAAGATAATAAAATATACAAGCTAGTGGCTTGAAAATTAGGACTTGAAAACATCTTTTAGTGGAATTATAATTTTGTACTGATTGTTTAATTATTTTATAATAAACGGTCGCTGCGACCGTCTAATCAGTCTAGCATCTGCAGACCCTTACTCGTATTTCTCATTTTAACGGGTATTTTCAGGTCTCGCTTTTCGATTGTATGCAAAATCAATTGGCAAGCTGCAGTTATAGGTGATACAATCTGACAAGGATTTGTTCTCCCTTTGCTAGGTAAAACAGTATTCTTTTACCCAAAAAATGCCACACATCATTCAGATGAATGATATTGGTATTGGAATACGAATCTCATATATCACTTCTGGAACGGTAAACATTTGTCGCCATTTTTTCAAAGCAGCTAATGGCTTTCCATACTTTTAAGTCGTACTCTTTTTACTAGGTGAATATTATTTTGTTTACCATGATAATATTACACATCATTCAGATGAATGATATTGGTATTGGTATAATAAAGACAAGTCGTATATATCACTTTTGGAACGGTATTTTGTCGTCAACTTTTTCAAAGCAGCTAACGGCTTTTCATACTTTTAAGTCTAACTTGCATTATTATGTTATGATTTTATTCGCAGAAAACCAGTCAGGTCGTTCAGCGGCGACGACTTTCACATCTACGCCAGATGTGCAGCGACCTGGGCTCAGCCGAGAGCGAAGACGACATCGACAACCTGACGAAGCAGACGCTGATGTCCATGGATCACATCTACGTGCTGGACGAGTACAACGCTCTCTACTGCTACATCCCCAAAGCGGGTTGCACCGGGTGGAAACGGATTATGCTGGCGCTGAGTGGATTCCTGAACGCCACGCTCGACGACGTCGACCAAAGGGAAGTCCACTCCATGGCATTGAAATACTTACGCCGGTTGAGCAAGCTGAGTCTCGATGAAGCGAAGATGAGACTACGACATTACACGAAATTCGTATTCGTCCGGGAACCGTTTTCGCGTATTCTGTCCGCGTTCCGTGACAAGTTCGAGGTCAACGACGGTCGGGATGACACGATCGGGAAAGCGTATTCGGCTTTGTTGCGAAAGCATCGACAATCTGAGGGATGGCGTCCCCTCAGTAATTCCTCGTTGGGTTCCGTCCGGGCGTCTACGGGTTCGATGACGAACGCGACGTTCGGCGACTTCGTTGACTACGTGAGCGACCCGTGGAACTCGCTGAGTCGCGCTGCCGAAGAGCATTGGCGGGAGATGTACCGATTGTGTCTTCCATGCGACATCCAATACGACTTCGTAGGGCATCTCGAGACCATCGACCGGGACGCTGATGACGTCTTGCGGAGGATAAGAGCTCCAGAGTCGATCCGATACCCGAGATCGACGAACCCGACTAATAGTAGCGACTGGGCCATCTTTAAACAATTCTATGGACATTTAACGAGACAGCAATTAACAAATCTCCATAAGCGTTTGTCACCGGATATACGACTTTTTGATTACGCGATACCGGGCGTGATAGAGAGTCGCATTAACGTTTCTGTTAATTGAATAGCTTAATTCCGAAAGGTGGTAAATCGGCTTTCCATAACAATTTAGTTAACGATAGTATAGGTTTTCCCGCTCAATTTCGCGATTGTGTCAGTCAAAATGATAATAGGAGCAAATGAATTCGCGCGATTTGCGATCGCCGTGTCAAAGCAGCATTCGAAATCGTAAATAGTCGTTCAAAATCACGTCGGAGCAAGTGAATTTGCACAAAGAGCATACCTTTTCATCAATGGTCATTCAAATTGGCACGTAGTTTACGCCGGCGCCTCTTCGGTCATTTGAATTCGCGAAAGGGCATGACGCGTTAATTTGTATACACCAGGTTGACATTTGGCTGCACATTCGCAAATTCGAGTGCCGATAAAATGAACTCCTGTGACTATATTCACGAAGTCTTACGAATGCGTATGCATGAATTCGCTTACACTTATTCGGAATTTGAAAGACCGATACCAACGATTACGCGGCAATACTTGAATTTGAATGACCATTAATGAATTCGATTGAAAAAAATGTCAAATTGAGCGGGAAAACCTATATTACAAAGCTACAGTTTGAAACTTTAAAGAAATGTATCTTGAAGAACATGAAATTTCCTCGATAATGTATAGTACTTTTGAACAATATAATTGTATGCCGTGCTTGGACACTTTGGGAAATTTTATTTAACTATACTAAATAAATGGCTTCCCATTACTGTAAGTCTAACTTTAGTATCTTTGTGGAACATCCGGATGGTATACCATACTCATTGTTATAATAAGTAGGGAGAAATGGTTAAATTGATCTATTGACATTTGCAAAAGAAAAAAAAGAAGAATTCTTGATAAAAATGTGTATTTCTGTAATCTGATATGCATGTCCACTGAACGAATTATGAAATTCAATGGTAATTGAATGTCATAACCGAGTATAATGAGCGAAAATGCAAAGTGATATTCGCTAACTCATTGTATTGACTTTGTACACAGTCATAATTATCCAGTACATCATTATAAATCTGAAAAAAATTAAATCATACATAATCTTTTTAAGGGAAGGTACATTTGGAAAACCGAAATCTGTTCCATGTTTCTTTTGGCAACAAACAATAAGTGAGAACTGCTAGTAGAGTTCTTGGTAAGTGGATCATTCTTGACAATGTTACAATTATGTCCCTTTAAAGGGGTAGTACAGTTTTGGTAAGGCAGAGCGTTAGTTACCAAAACCTGCACAATAACATTAAAAACTAATAGTTAAACTCCACCATGCTCAAAACGTATAGAAAATTACAAACGACTAGGTAAAAAGCCTGTTATCATAACAAAAAAGATCCATTAAAACACAAGAGGGCGCTCTCTAGAAAAGCATTGGTTTCAACCATTTTTCATACAAAATTATGCATGTAATGTTTTTTTTTAAATAATGATTAAATAGAGAGATCATTAACAACTATTTTAAAACCTCTTTTGAAAATTTTTGAAAAAGTGTAAGCATTTAAAAAATATAAAAATAAAATCATCGAATATATCTGGGCCCCAGATTTATTACGATCGGATATATTTATTGATATTTTAGCCATTTCTGAACCGATTTTGATCAAATAAAGGTTTGGATGTGGTGTGGCAACATTGGTAGAGCGCGCGCTTTCCAATCGTGAGATCCCGGGTTCGAACCCAGCCCACCGCGTTTGTCCTTCGGCAAGACAATTTATCCACTATTGCTGCTCTCGACCCAGGTGTATAAATGGGTACCCGGAAGGATGGGAACGTGTTTCCTTAGCACTGTGCGCGCCTAATAGGCGACTTGCTGGAATACTCCCCAGGGAGTGGAAAATGTGCACTTAATGTGCAGGATTGATTGCAGTGTGTATCCGTTGACCGGGGTAATAATATTGTAAGCGCTGTGATGTAGTTTACTATGAATAGCGTAGCTAAAATGCCTAATATATATATATATATATATATATTCTGCCATTAAAATTGCATGCTCTTTCAAATTTTACACTCAGTTTTTCATTATCTCACAAAGAAAATAATTTTGTGCGGCGCCCTCTATACCAAAACTGAACTACCCCTATACACCAGTTTACTCTGACAAACTAAGAAGTTGACACTGCCAACTATATAATTTATCGTACAAATATATAGAAAGACCTCATAATTAATATCTTCACGCATTTATATAAATAGTCATATTAAACAAAAATTAAATGTTATAAAGAAGACGAAGCTGAAGAACGTTCCTTAAACATTGACATATTATGCTATCGTCCCCTTGAAGGGTACCATTCGACACAATTTACGTAAGGCCCAGTCCCATATTGACGATTTTCACGGCGAATCGCAACGATTTGACGTTCGTCGAGAAAATCGCTTAGGTCATGTTGCATCGTATTACATCGTATCGGTTCTTCCCCAAAACCATGGGCGTATATCTGTCATTGATACCCATTCAACTGGGGGGATGATGTATTCATTCATCCCCCCTGATGAATAGGTATTACGTAAGTCGCTACGCCCATGCCCAAAACCGTGGCTAAATCGAGTCGATTCGTTCTAGTAAATCGTTGCGAGTCGTTGCGAGTCGCCGTGAAAATCGTCGGCATGGGACTGGGCCTTTATAACTCTAGCATTTTCTCACACACTTTGATGTATTCGTAACCGTATAAATACCTTGTCTATTATGGTCTATGCAAGTTACCTCATGAAATCTATTTTGCCTTATGTCATAAAACATGTTCTTGATCCGTTCAACCATCCAAAACACTGTTCTTTTATAGAAAAGAAAAAAAATACTGCGCAACACGTACCCATCCGATAAGATTAATTTCAATATTGAATTTAATAATGCATATAAACGTTGCATACTGTTATAGAAATTCATATAATGTAGTAAAATGTTAATCATAATAATTATGATATACCTGTATAATAAAAACCTGCATATTTACATTACTCATATAATAAGTATAATAATTGTCATCTATCTTTGTGCCATGTAAATTTGGGGTGTATGTTTTTTTTCACATACAAATATGAATATTATCAAATGGTATATTGCATAAATTAATTATATAAATATTTATTATTTACATATTATAATACCTGAAATATATCGAGAGCGTAACAATTAACAGTAGCCTGAGCTTTTAGTTTGTCTTGTAATCACTTAAAGTTAGCGTGTTCATTTTATCACCACTTTTATCTGAATAAATGATAACAAAATGAATTACTGAATGATATTTATATTATAGTTACTCAGTAAACCTTGAAAGTGATGTATATTTAAAATATTAGCAACATTATTATAGAGTATATGTTTGCCCACTATACCCTATTTAAATGTTCGACTCATCAAAATTTGAATAACTCGAGTTCTTTTTCATTGCAATTAAATGTCTCAAGAAAATTTAAAATCATTAGCACGACTTGTTTTACTGGTAATAATGTTTGTATGTGTTTGATCTTTACAGCGCCTTTCATTTTTTGTATGTTAGATATTTTTCTAAGAGCTTCAGTTTTGGTAAGGCTGAGCTTTAGTAACCAACACCTGCACAATAACATTACAAACTAATATAGTTATAACTCCACCATGCTCGAAATGTATACAATATTACAAACGACTAAGTAAAAAGCCTGTTATCATTCTAAAAGAGCCATTAAAACACAAGAGGGTGCTCTCTAAAAAGGCGTTGGTTTCAACCATTTTTCATACAAAATTATGCATGTGATGTTTTGTTGAAATAATGATTAATTAGAGAGATCATCAACAACTATTTAAAAACATCTTTTGGAAATCTTTGAAAAAGTGTAAGCATTTAAAAAAAAATTAAATGAAATCGAATAAACGGCCGGATATAGTTATTGATATTACAGCCGTTTCTGAACCGATTTTGATCAAATAAAGTTTATTCTGCCATTAATTGTATGCTCTTTCAAGTTTTACACTCAGTTTTTCATTATCTCACAAAAAAGTTATTTCGTGCAGCGCCCTCTATACCAAAACTGAACTACCCCTTTAACAAATTAAATAAATGTAGGTGTGAATGTCATGGTCATTAGCAGTGGCGTAATGAGCAAAAACTTTTGGGGGGGCAGAACCAAATCCGGTTGGGTTGACCCAATGACGATGCGGAGCATCGTCCACGAGGCGCGAAGCGGCGATTTTTTTGCTATTTTGAACCCCCGTAAGTGATGTTTTCCACATCACAAATTTAACTTGACAGCCCAAGAGGAGGGGTTTAAACCCCCTAACCCCCCCCCCCCCCCCCCCCGTAGATCCGCCATTGCGAAGGAGCGAAGCGACTGAGCGGGGGTGGGGATGGGAGGGGGGTGTCCCCCCTCTCACGGTAGGGAGCTTTTGCATTTTTGGACTTGAAACTGTGCAATATGGTCCATACATGTACCTGGAAAGGAAATTCTGACTTGACGACATTTAGTATAATGTGTGTTGTCCGGGGGGGGGGGGGGGGGGGGTACTCAGATTATAGTCGGACGGGGTTGTGCGGTTGAGACATCCCAACCCTTACCCACATCCAAGGGTCCTTTTGCTGTAAATAGGTACTCATGTGTATGGATTTATTTTTTTTAAATGGACCCATGTCTAAGGATTTCGAACTTTAAATATTACATTTTTTAGCTGTAATATAATACAATGGCCAATAATTTTGCATTTTTTGGATACATTTTTGTATTATTAGTGAACTGTACCATACTACAGGGGCGGCGCCAGGGTATTTTCCTAGGGAGGGCGAAAGTGTAAAAAATTGAGGGTGCGAAGCGACCGAGTGGGGGGAGGGCAATTTTTACACTAGAATGGAGTTATCTGGTGCATATCGGAGGTGAAATTCTCAATTTTTCAAATGATTGAAAACAGTGAATAGTCTTCAATTATGATGCGGTAATTTGCATAAATATTAATAATGCGAGCGAGCTTAAACATTTTAGCAATTTCACAGCGAAAAAATTGCCATTTGTTTCAATATTATTGTATGGGTATATTCGTTTTTATTACTTATGATATGGCGTTATGAAGGGTAATATAAAAACACTCGAGGTTGTGAAATATCATTTATGCGAGCGAGCGCAGCGAGCTTGAAATTTTTAGCAATTTCACATCGAAACATTTTTTGTTCCAATATTATTGTATAGGTATCTTCGTTTTTACAATATGGCGTTATGAAGGGTAACATAAACACCCGAGGTTGTGAAATATCATGTATGCGAGCGAGCGGAGCGAGCTTGAAAATTTTAACAATTTCACAGCGGAAAATTGTCATTTGTTTCAATATTGTATGGGTATATTCGTTTTATTACTTATGATATGGCGTTATATAACACCCGAGGTTGTGAAATATCATGTATGCGAGCGAGCGGAGCGAGCTTGAAAATTTTAGCAATTTCACATCGGAAAATTGTCGTTTGTTTCAATATTGTATAGGTATATTCGTTTTATTACTTATGATATGGCGTTATATAACACCCGAGGTTGTGAAATATCATGTATGCGAGCGAGCGGAGCGAGCTTGAAAATTTTAGCAATTTCACATCGGAAAATTGTCGTTTGTTTCAATATTGTATAGGTATATTCGTTTTATTACTTATGATATGGCGTTATATAACACCCGAGGTTGTGAAATATCATGTATGCGAGCGAGCGGAGCGAGCTTGAAAATTTTAGCAATTTCACATCGGCAAATCCCAAAATCCCGGAACAATGAGGGAGAAAAGAGGGGAAAGGAATAAATGAAAAAAGGGACCCATGTCTAAGGATTTTTAAAATGAAAATGGGACCCATGTCTAAGGATCTTTCTTGTAAAAGTCACCCTTCCCAGCGGCACATCCCCGTATACCCAATATACGTGAGTACCCCCCCCCCCCCCCCCCCCGCCCCCGGGGTGCGTTAGTGCGTCATCATCCTCATGATTCTTAACCAGAAGAGGTTATGATTGATTCGTGAAGAAAAACAAAAATGCACCTCCAAAATAATATTCGCAAAGTGACATATTCAGTTCAAACAGTGCATCAAAAGCATTATTTTATGACAAAACATGAACATTGTATTCCAGACGTATACAAGACCGATTCCCGAGGGAGCGAAACGATAACCGAGAGGGGGAAGGGTGATGGGAGGGTGTGATGGTAGGTGGGTGCACGGTAAAGGTGCTTTTGCAATGTTTTAATTGAAATTATGCAATCTGGTGCATACTTGGGAAGGAAATTTGACTTGACATGAAGTAAGATCTGAGTTTTCTTGTCTAAAGAAATACTCTTTTCTTTCAATCACTTTTATCGAATTAGATAAAAGCCATGATTTGAATTTATTTGGGGGGTCAAGCGCCCCCCCCCCCCCCCCCCCCATGACCCCCCACCAGTACGCCAGTGGTCATTAGGCAGAGTTCAAACCATCCTGATTATATTGCGCACTTACAAATATGCAAAATATGTTCTAATCGTTGTTGCGATTCGAGCCCGGGCGTGGTAGTTGAGTGATGTAACATTTTTTTTGTTTTTTGTCAAGATTAAGATAATCAAGAGTGGGGATCGGGGATGTAAAGGGCGATGTTCGGAACCACCCTGATCCGAACTTTCGTACATAACTGCGCGTCAACTCTGATGTATGTATCTGAACCGCCTTCCTATTCGAAAACGGCCACGGAATGGACTGGTGTAGCGATTTAACTTTGTCTGAGCCAGTCATCAAAGGCTTCGTCCGTGGACACAAAACAGGAGTGATGCAGCGAGTCAATGTTTTCCATTCGATATCGGAATCGAGCACGGGCACGAATTAGGGGGGGGGGGGGGGGAGATGTAGCGCAGGTATCTCTTACATTCCGTCCTCGCTCGCTTGTTCATGAATGTGTAGATGACGGGGTCCATGACGACGTTCAGGTATCCCAACACCATGGTGAAGACGGCAAACCAGTGACCCCTGCTCACACGGCATTGAACGGACATAGTTAGAGTGGACGAGTAAGTACGGCATCCATCAAAGCAGTGTGGTCAAAGCAAGCAGTGCACCCGAATTCAACACAAACGGGGTATATGGGGTCCTAGAATTCGAGCACGGGCACAAAGGGGTGATGTTACGTAGCAGGTTAATGTTTTCTAGTCGTCCTTGGATTCGAGCACGGACACGAATTAGGGGGAGTGATGTAGCACAGGTATCGCTTGCATTCCGTCCTCGCTCGCTTGTTCATGAATGTGTAGATGACGGGGTCCAGGACGGCGTTGAGGTATCCCAACACCATGGTGAAGACGGCATTGAACGGACGTAGTTAGAGTGGACGAGTAAGTACGGCATCCATCAAAGCAGTGTTGTCAAAACAAGCAATGCATCCGAATTCAACACAAACGGGATAAATGGGGTCCTAGAATTCGAGCACGGGCACGAAGGGGAAGTGATGTTTATAGCAGGTTAATGTTTTCTAGTCGTCATTGGATTCGAGCACGGGCACGAATTAGGTGGAGTGATGTAGCACAGGTATCGCTTGCATTCCGTCCTCGCTCGCTTGTTCATGAAGGTGTAGATGACGGGGTCCAGGACGGCGTTCAGGTATCCAAGCAGCATGGTGAAGATGGCAAACCAGTGGCCCTCGCTCACCCGGACGTAGTTGGAGTGGACGAGCAAGTACGGCATCCAACAGATCAGCGTGGTCAGGACGAGAAGTGCACCTGAATAATGCAACAAAACAAGAAAGTAAAGAAAACTTGATTTAATACAGCAAATGAATAACCCATTCCCGTTACAATGGTTACTGATATAAATTAACTATTTTCGGATCACACATTTTGTTCGGAAGTTCGAAAATTTCCTATCATAAATCTGATACACAATTAAATACTTAGCCGGGTAAAAAAAGTTACTTGTGTCGAATTGATTTAGCATTATATAATTCGACAGAAGAAAGAGGTACTTCATGATATCCAAGTAAGTATAACTGGATGCAATATCTTGTTTTTGAGAAGAAAAACAACAACATTATTTCCAGGTTTCCTCTCATTTCATATAGGAAGTAACTGGGCATTTCGTGATGTTGCATCCTTCAACTGATCCATGGGTGTCGATAAGCAAACATTGCTTCTCATTGGGGATGGGGATAAGACAACAGGTCACAACTCCCTGAAGAAATAAATTAAATCTTTCACAATTCGATGTGCGTAAACTAACCCATGATGGCGACCCTCTTGTCCGTGGACAGCTGATACTGCCTCACCTCCTTGATCTTCTCACTCTTCTGTTTCTGCTCGTTGGTGTACGGCTCCTCCAGACTAGCCGACTCGGCCACCTTTGGGAGCTGCATCCTGGAGCCGCATCCTCCCGTCGCACTCACCGTGGCGTCACCATGGTTACTAGCGAGATCAGCAGCTGGTATTCCTTTCACCACCTCAACACTCGCATCGCTGAGTATCGTATCGTAGTCGACGGTCTGGTTCTCTTGGCACGCTTGAAGGGGTGTAGTGTTCATCGCCAGGTTGGGAGAGGCCTTTGCCGGTTGCCTGGTGGGGGATGCTGGCAGCTGCTGCATGGATGCCATCGGCGAGTTGACACCGGAAGTGATTCCAGAGTTCCGGTTCCTGGACAACCTCCTTTGCTCCTGGTACGACGAGAGCTCCCGTTTGCTGTGGGAGCGCAGGAGCCTCTGCTTGGTCCAGATGAAGTAGACGATGGCCGCGTAGCAGCCGGCCACCATGGGAATGGCCAGCCCGAAGATGGAGATGGTGCAGACGATCCTGAAGAGGCTGTGGTCCCATCTGGGTGAGCAGTGCCAGGTGTTCGGCGAGTAGGAGTACTCGGACAGGATATCCAGGGCGGGCATCAAGGCGATGAGAAAGGCGATGGCCCACGATGTGCATATCATGATGATGATGCGGCGTCTGTTTGGAGGAAAACGCTTTGAGTAGACGACTATCAGGAATCTGTCGATCGCGATTGACAGAACGGTGGGAAAATTGACGAGAGTGAACATCACAGCAAAGAATCCATTTATCTGTGTAGAAATACAACAAAACAACTTATAATAGTCTTTGTTACAAAAAAGATAGTTACTAGTATAGCCTAACTAACTAGTAGACATTGCAGTGATATAGTTGAGTTCCGACCAAGTGGAAGCAGTATTTTTCCACAAGGATGATAATCGGACAAAAAGAACAAATATTATTATATATATATATTATTGCATTTTTTCAAACCGCATGCAGATTTAGCATATTTTGTCGACAAAGAATTATCTAATATACATTATATTCAATGTAAATTAGGGATTCCAAAACGTATATAATTTTGTACAAATCTCCAAATATTTTGCCAACGTGCCTTGAATCTATAACACCGTTTTAAATTTATGTTTCACTCATTTTTAAGGGAGTCACTATGGCGCCTAAATTTTCGATTCTATCAGAATCAACTTCAGAAGTAAAATTGATTTAATATTTGTTATAATATTAGCATATAAATCAATCGCACCTTACAAAGGGCTGGGTTACTTTGCAGCAGAAAGCCACCATCAAAGACCGAGTGTAACGCAAACGTCATACTGGTAAGTGCGATCCCTAAATCGGCAACGCTGAGATTCAGGACGAGAAGGTAATGAGGGGTGCTCTTTAGACTGCGCATGTGCAAGATGGTCGCTATGGCAACCGTGTTTGCGACCAACGACACCACCAGGATAATGATGAGACTGGAAAAGAAATGAGAACAAATTACGAAGTCATTCATATTAAAGGGATCTATTAACTTTGTTGACAAGTGCAAAAAGTGAGGCGAGGTTAATAGAATATGTATTGGTGTGATCTGATATGTCCGAAAAATGCAATAAATTGTAAAGTTGCAATTAATTGCAAGTCGGATAATTATGTTCGCAAATCTGATGGTTGAAATATGCACATCGCTTGCAATTAATTGCAACTTTGAAGTCGATTGCAACTCTTTTTGCAACGGGGCCCTGGTCGGTCAACGTGCATGGTCAACTGGCTTCAAATTGCACTTGGGTGTCCGCAACGAATTTTCACTTGCCCAGGTAAGCGGGTAATTGAGTTTGAAGAGCTCAGTGTAAACCATTATCATTGTATATAATGATAATCAATTTGTATTGTCTTTGAGTTGAATTAGAACAAAACAAACAACAGAAATGCATTATTTTAAAGAATATAAACAATACAATTCGCTCACCTAACACTCTCACACACAAAGAGCCACATGTTCTGTCGAGATTGAGTACCAGTCATTTCTGTAGTTATAGCTGACTCCAGCAGCTCCGAAAGGGTGCTTGTTTTGATCGACAAATTAAGCTCCATGATTGAATCAGCCATGCTCATTTCCGATTGCTATCCTATACTTGATGACTGTTGACAATCGGTTCTCATTTCTGGGTGATCTGTTTTAATTATATTTGGGAGGAAAAAAGGGAACATGAACAAGCTGGTTATTTGTGATGATCATGATAAAGGTATTCTTTGACAGATTGCATGGATGCTATAGGCATTTTCGTACAAATGGCGAAAAGATGTGGTGATAACTTTTTAGAAACACGTTTGTTCATATTTGGCCACATGTAAATGTCATGCAAACTATACCGCGTACCCTAATAAGTTTCAATATCAGTTCACAGAGAAACATACACATAATAAACCACCGATATTATAGGCCTATTATAATACGTACTCTTGTGAGGAAATTGGGACAAAACGGGTCCCAATTACGTCAGTAATCTCATAAACCCTGAGTCAACTTCTAGTCCTAACAGTTTTTGGAGTTTCATCAAAAGCAAAATAAATGATAACACAGGGGTAGCCCTACTCAATGATCGAAACGGAAGGACAATCACAGATAGCAGACAAAATGCAGACTTGCTGAATGAGTTTACATCCGTGTTTAAAAAGGACGAAGACATGACGACTCTTAAAGATAAAGGTCAAAGCCCTTTCCCAGACATGGACTCCATCAATGTCGCCCTGGGGTGTTTAAGCTGCTTTCTACACTGAATATTCATAAAGCGACTGGACCAGATGGACTACAAACGAGATTGCTCAAGGAATTTTCACTTGAACTCACACAAATATTCACTGTGCTGTTCCAGGCATCATTGGATCAAGGCATCATTCCCGCTGATTGGAAATCTGCCAATCTTGTTCCAGTATTCAAGAAGGGAGACAGGGCAAAACCTGAGAACTTATAGACCTGTCTCGCTTACTTCAATAGTATGTAAAACGCTGAAACATATTGTGTGCAGCAGCATTCATCGTCACCTTGACCAGCACAATATTCTATGTTGACGCTCAACATTGTTTCCGGAAGAAGCGATCTTGCACATCCAATGACATCACAACTTCTACTTACTATTACAGGACCTGGCCAAAGGAATGGATATGGAAGAACAGACTGATGTCATCCTTCTGGATCTATCACAGGCTTTTGACAAAGTTCCACACGGCAGGTTAATGTACAAAGTCAACCACTATGGAATTCGAGGTAACACACATACATGGATCAAAAGTCTAATTATCAAATCGTTCGCAGAAGGTTCAGTTGGAAGGGTCATCATCGCACACATCTCCGGTTCTCTCTGGCGTTCCCCAAGGCAGTGTTGTTGGACTTCTCATCTTCCTCCTTCTCATCAATGACCTCCCTGAATATGTTTCTAGCCAGACTACTGTCCGGCTTTTTGCTGACGTTTGTGTCATCATGGTCATGTACAAGAGGGTGGCAACGGAAGAAGATTCAAAAGACCTGCAAAAAGATCAGGATGCCCTACAAAACTGGGAATCTGACTGGATGATGCAATTTCATCCGCAAAAATGCCAAGTTATGCACTATTATCTACTAGCAGGAAGAAGGAAGCCAAACTTAATTCAATATACCACATTCATGGTATTCCCTTGGTAGAAGCTGAGAAGGCGAAATAGCTAGGCCTCAACCTTCACAACAACCTGAAGTGGAATCACAATCTAGACGCCATAACCAAGAAAGCCAACTCCACGAGCAGCTTCCTGCAGAGGAATATTAGAAGTTGTCCTCTGAGCACAAGAGTATTGTGTTACAAGGCTTTTGTCCTTCCAGTGCTGGTGTACGCCGCTGTGATTTGGGATCCATACACCCAGAAGAACATCAGGAAAGTTGAGATGGTTCAACGTCGCTTTGCACGATTTGCCATGAAAGATTTCAGACGAACTAGTAGTGTTACTGATATGCTGAGACAACGCCAGTGGACCTCACTAGAGGAGAGAAGAGCTCAACAAAAAGTCTGTATGGTCTACAGCATAGTCCACAACTTGATAGATATTCCGCCAAACAGCTACTTTACACTAACTACTGGTCCTTCTACTCGTGGGAATCCTAACAAGTTCCAAACCCCCTATGCAAGAACTCAAGTCTATCAAAAGACATTTTCCCCAGATGCAACAAGACTATGGAATTCCCTACCATCAAATCTTGTGGGAAGCACCTTCTTTGATACATTCAAGCAGGAGGTGGCGCAAATAAGGCTCCACTGAGCCTAACGCGATAGTACGATAATACGCCAACGGCGGTCTGTACTTTAATTGGAAGAAGAAGAAGAGGAATAGGAACATCCAATATAACACGTATTACAAATAACAGGAAGGTGGTCATGTTCCTTGAAAGATCCGGTTGAGTTTAAATAACACGGAAATGTAAACTAATGTAATTATGCAATAACACAATTCAGGGAGAGGGGGTCCGGGGGGCACTTGCCCCACCCCTACCCTTTTCCCTTTCGTTGATAAATCGTTGATACGTTGAAATACGTTGAAGCATGATTTTCTATTGTGTTCAAAGTTTTGGGATCTATATATAATTTGTCTGCTTTATTTTCTTTGTTTGTCAACTCAAAGTGCCGCCCCGTCTTTTATAAGTTCCTATCGATCCGCCATTGATATATACTGTACATGTTCTATATTTGTCTTTGTTTTCTTATGTTTTGGGCCTGCGATGGGAACAATCCCGTCCCAGTGTGTTAACTTTCTTATTATCACTTCCTCACTTCCCTGTGTCTATAATTGTGAACTCCGATTGCAAATGTGTCACGAACATAGTTTTATCATTGTTAGATCTAAATAACAAATTTGGGAAACTTTACCGAAATATATTTATGTACATGTATAGTAAATTGCAAGAACTAATCATAAATGATTGGAAAGGAGTAAATAAAATAGCGTCACTTTAAACAATGTTCAATGTTGACTCAAATATATGTAGATTTGTATAAATGTTACCCAATGGTTTGTTTCTTTTGAAATGTTATTGACTGATTATCGTGATAGGCCTTACTGAATCGGTTAGCCCTTTATATCCAATATGGCTATTTTATGAATACATGATAGTATAACTAATCCGTATATTTTTTATTAGCAGTCATTTACGTATTTTATGTTTTAAAATAAATTTTTTTTTAGCCAATTAATTGTCTACTTAAAGGTACATTAGAGTATTGGTACTTCCCGAAATGCTCCTTGACACAAAATTGGTTGGTTTTAATTCCATTTGAAAGTTCCCATGTAACATGTGTCCGGTGTGTGTGTGTGTGTGTGTGTGTGTGTGTGTGTGTGTGTGTGTGTGTGTGTGTGTGTGTGTGTGTGTGTGTGTGTGTGTGTGTGTGTGTGTGTGTGTGTGTGTGTGTGTGTGTGTGTGTGTGTGTGTGTGTGTGTGTGTGTGTGTGTGTGTGTGTGTGTGTGTGTGTGTGTGTGTGTGTGTGTGTGTGTGTGTGTGTGTGTGTGTGTGTGTGTGTGTGTGTGTGTGTGTGGGGGGGGGGGGGGGGTGGGGTGGGGTGGGGTGGGGTGGGAATGCCATGACTTCACCTGAATGTAATAATTGTGTCACTGACAAAAAGTAAATGATTTTCCTTCCTATTCCTAAATATACACAAAACGGTGGCATTTGTTAAAACAAAAAAATCACTTATCCAATGCGACTTGAACCTGCGACTTTATGTGCCATCATATTTTAGAATGATTTGCACCAACCACCGACCCAAGAGCTACTTCTGCTTGCTTGGTGGGTTTTTAACATTAAGTAACGTTCATCCTAATTGCTCAACTTTGAGTGATTATCCTCATTAAAGGACCTAAAGCGTCTATATGGCCTAATTTTCACAATTCGGCTCTCTCTATATAATTTTTCCTGAAGAAAAAGAATATGGCAGTCATTTATCATGAAATCAATCAATTTTGGGGTAATTAGTAAATATCTAATTGTCCTGAGAACGCCCCTTTTAAATCGCCAAAATGTGACGTCATCTAAAGTACGGACTAATGAACTAAATTCTGTAGATGACGCGTCATGACGTAAGCCAATGAATTGTCAATCACGCTGCCGATTCTGGACCCTAAATGTGGGTGGGGCGTAAACTGGCTGCTAAATGAGATTTGGCATCAGAAAATTAGTCTTAAATCACTACTGTGTTTATTATCATGGATTTTTTTTCGGCAGACCTACATTTTTTTACAAGTCATCAACTATGGAATAAGTGCCAAAGTACGTTGTATTCTTTAGGTCCTTTAAGACCGGCTCGAAGATCGTTGACAAAAGGCTAAATACATATTCATTATACTGGATCCTTGCGGATACGGCTGGCGCTATTGATAATACCTGTTAATACTGTGAGACTACTGTGAGACAGTAGCGCCTATGGGCGAATGTTTACGGTATGCTAGCACTTTGCAGTGCACTAAGGTGGGGGGGGGGGGGGGGGGGAGAATGCAAAACAGTGGCAAAACTATATTTGGTTTGTTAACTTCATGTTAGGGGGAAATTTGTAACAGTTTTAGCCAATAATTTAACATTTTTTACTCAAGTGAACACTATGATGTTCCAGCATTTGTTCGTTTACTTGTTTTTCTCTTTGTTTGCTTTGTTATAATTGTGGGAAAGGTGTTATTCAGGCACTGAAAAGGTCATATTTCCTTGAACCCATCACAATATGCGACCCACCCCCTTCCCAGGACATTTTGGCAGAACAACAATCAAGAATGACACGGGGATATCTTTCCAATGTGGATGAATTAAGGAGGGCAAGGTTTAGAGGGCTAAGAGTGAACATTTGAGCTAATTTGGATTGTTATGATTTCGTTAAGTTTTGTTTGCTGCCCTCTCTTGATGGCAATTTGCTCGATGAAATATACAAAGTAAAAAATAAACGAAACAAACTTTGAAAAGATGCTTCTGATCCATGAAAAATGTTCTGGTATTTAATCACTTTCTACCAGTTTCATGATTTTCAGTGTGGGTGGGTGTTTTGACCGTCACGTTTTCATCTGACAATGAAAGAAAAACAAATCTTAATCTAAAAAGCTAACATTTTGATACCGCAAAATAAACTTGCCTGAATACTACGTTGTATTGCCTTAGTTATAATGACATGATATTCCCCAAATGTGACTTAAGCGTTCCCGAATATGATCGTTTTGTCCAAATATTGTCGTGCCCCCTAGATCCCCAACCCCCTCCCCGGCTAGAATATGATAGATTATCTGGATATGGACATTATAGATTATCATTCGTGAGTAAAGAAGCCTGAAAATTAAAAAGAAAAATACTGAAAATAATCAACGTGAAGTGAAGAGAGAAAATTAAAAAGTATACATGTATAATAAGACAAAAGACAAAATGGAAAATACAGTTTCTTTTCCTTTTGTCCTTTCCATTTTGAACTTTCGTCTTCTCGTTGATTAATTATTTTCTGTATTTCTTTGTCATTTTCAATAATATATATTAACACATTATTTAAGAAAAGAATGAGATAAGCACGCATACGTGAGAAGAGTTTAAGGAGAAGATGGGGAAAATTTTAAATTATTTGATTCTTTCATTGAATGTGGTATTGTGGTGGCTCTGTGCCGTTGGGTTTATTGAATGAGAATACATTATCATATTGAGTGCTGGTAGGTCAATGCAATCATCGTTAAATCAACACATCTCGGCCGTAATAATTGCTGAAGGCTGGTTTTGGGTCTCAGGCGCGCCGGAAGTAGTTTGGGATTGGGAGGGGGGGGGGACATAGGTGTCGATTTCTTCTCGCCATTGGGGGGGGGGGGGGGGGGGGGGGGGGGGGGTGATATGTCGTTTTGATCATCATTGGTGAGGAAGCGAAGCGACAACCCAGCAGCGTGCCCGTGTTTTCATGACTGGGGGGGGGGGGGGGGGGGGGGAGGGGAGGGGGCCCCAACAGCTTTTGGATTTAGCTGTTTAGAAATCGGAAGATTATTAATTGCACATTGCAAGCGTCATGTTATGAGGAGGGCTTTGTCCAGGTATGGATGAACTTTAGCCTGATAGATACATAGATTGCAAGCATCCTGATGGAATCCTGTATAGAATTAGTCAAGGGATACCCACATTGGAAAGCTTAATGGGGGCCCAGGGGCTTTGGGATTTGGGGTAGGGTATGGTGATCGAAGCCCATGGTAGGGGCTCATGCCCAACCACACTCACCCCAGACCATACAACCGTTGCATGTAAACTGAGATAATCTGTTCGCGCGAAGCGCGCAGCGAAAACAGAATACACAGAAATAAATACACAGAAAATAATACACAGTAATACACAGAAATAAAGATGTTGTCTATATTATGTAAATAGGAAATACAGTTAACTATTAGCTCATTTTTAGTGGGCATATAGATAAGTCCTGAATAAAATTAT
This sequence comes from Echinarachnius parma, assembly GCA_037951105.1. Taxonomy (NCBI): domain Eukaryota; kingdom Metazoa; phylum Echinodermata; class Echinoidea; order Clypeasteroida; family Echinarachniidae; genus Echinarachnius; species Echinarachnius parma. The sequence continues at coordinate 12 of JBAMJV010003350.1, read as the reverse complement.
TAAATGAATACA
>JBAMJV010003349.1:0-30568 GCA_037951105.1 Echinarachnius parma | reverse complement strand
GTCAAGTTTACATGTTTAAGAGTGGAATCGAGCTCATTCCAGAGTTTGCTTCCTTTATAAATTACAGAGTTATTTTGTTTCAATGTTAAACGACAAAATTGGAAGACAAAATTATTTCTGTTTCTTGTTTTAAACTGTTGGATAGCGTGATTTCTTTTAAAATATTGATTAAAAATGTCTGGCAATAAGCCATTCACGAATTTAAACATAAAAATGCCGAGTTTCAAATAGATACTATCATGGAGTGTTACACAATTCAAATCTTTAAAAAGCGGGGAAGTATGAGCGAGAAAGTGTGAATTAGTACATATTCGGATGGCTTTCTTTTGTAATGTATGTAAACATTGTAAGTTGCCTGATACCCCCGTCACCCCGAACTCGCGCCGCTCCTAATCCCCATTCATAAAATTACTACGCTCCTAATCCCCATTCATAAATTTGGCAGTGGGAGGCGAAGCATTGTCCGAACGATGATTAAATGACGAATGAATGGGAGGATAATCGTACATAGGTGAAAGGATAGCCTCTCATGCATGGACATACAATGGCTCCCTGAACAAAACAGTAGGTCGGCAAAAGACCCACGACCGACCCACGACCACTTTTTAAGCTTTGGACATGTCGAAAGCGGTCGTGAGTCTTTGGCGTTCTACTCTTTTGTTTAGGGAGCCATTGTATGTCCATGCATGAGAGGCTATCGTTTCACCTATGTGCGATAATCCTCCCATTCATTCGTCATTTAATCATCGTTCGGACAATGCTTCGCCTCCCACTGCCAAATGTATGAATGGGGATTAGGAGCGTAGCAATTTTATGAATGGGGATTAGGAGCGGCGCGAGGTCGGCGCTATATGTGACGGGGGTATGAACTAGTCCCAGACCAAACGAGACTACAATAATATAAGTACGGCAAGACGAAGGCATTGTATAACATGAAAAGGGTTTTTAGTGGAAGAATAGAGCGGAATTTACGCATTACACCAATAGACATACTGATCTTCCTGTGAATGCTATTCACATGATCTGTCCAAGTAAGTCGGTCATCAATGATGACCCCAAGAAAGTTTATCTTACTTATTTTATCAATATTTATATTATCTATATGAACATTTAAATTTGAATTATTATATGGATTACTTGAACGAAATATCATGTATTTTGTTTTTTCTCTATTAATTTGTAGTCGATTAGCCAAAACCAATCACATAAACAGTGTATTAGTAAGTTCACTATTTAAATATCATGCAATGCCTTTTCATATTTGTGATTGTATTTGGAATATGTTTTATGCCTAGGCCATCAATGACTTTGGAAAATGGTTAGGTTTAAAAGAAGACTTTATTGACGAATTAAAAAAGATATGTTGTTCTGTATACCCTCAAAGGTTGATCTCACACAAATTCCAAATGTATAACCTCCAATAAAGTCTGCATTTGTTTTTCAAAAGTATCTGTTTTTGTGTTTACATATGCTAATGAACGCATCTGCTTAGATGAAGAAACGTCATTAAAGTCCAACTATATGATTGTGTGCCCGTTTTACGTACGGGCATGACCTTTGTACTCTGTTGTTACCGCACATTTCGGTGGATTCAAAATACAGTGCGCCACCTATCTGTTGCAGCGGACAGGCCAATTTCCAACTTCGGGGTCGACATCACAGTACCTGTGGATGTGGTTGTGGCAAGATTGGTAGAGCGCGCGCTTTCCGATCATGAGATCCCGAGTTCGAACCCTGCCCACTGCCTTTGTCCTTCAGCAAGACAATTTATCCACAATTGCTGCTCTCTACCCAGGTGTTTAAATGGGTACCATGGTCGGGTGTTAATTACCCTGTAGCGCCATCATCAGTGGCAGCTCGGCTAGTATGCTCCCTGGGGAGTTGAGAAAGTATGCAATATCATTGTGTGGGTTTCAATTCAATTCAATTCAAATTTTATTTAACACTTTAAAAAGCAAACATACAATGAAAATATAATTTACAAAGTAAAGTGTTTGGAATCAAAAGAAAGGCAAGGCCTTATGAAAGCGATTCCAAAGTATACAACAAAAAAATAAATACACAGATACAGATACATCATAATTACAAAACTTGAAATGTACCTGTTGACCATGGGTAATAATAATTAAATAATTATTTCAGCGCTTAGAGGCTCTTTGCAATTTGTGCTATATAAATGTCTATTATTATTATTATATTGCAGCCTAGCACCACTGAGCTGTATACGGCCTTATATTTCGATGTCGTCCATTTCCCATGAGGCATTGCGGATTTCGGCCTGTCCGCTGCAACCGATAGGTGGCGCACTGTATTGAGAATCCACCGAATTACCCATTGTGTACTGCTGTACCCTATCGATCGTGAATACGCCAAAGCTTAGACAAGCATGACAAGGATGTATTCGAGAAATTTGATTTCTTGGCCCGTACAAACGGGTCCCTTTTTCAAAATAAAGAAATCTTGCTTGTTGGGTCAATTGATTAACTAAGAATTGAGTAAACGAGGTAAATTACGTTCTCTCACGTTTTGTGTCTGTTTTTGTAATGCGTGTGCTCCATAAACGGGGGTTATGAGGGCACGTGCGGAGTTACCAATTTTGTCGTAATTTGCTAAAGATTGTATGAAAGTACCACATTTCGGGTAATTTTATTGTTGATATTGTAAACATTATTTGTAATGTTCTTGTCTATTTTTGTCGGGAGCAAATAGGAAGAAAGTAATGAATTAATATATTTATATTTCATGTATGATTTGACTTAGTAAATTGGCCTACCGTGATGTTCACGAGAAACGTATAGTAGGGCATCCGTGACGTATATGATTGTTTTGGATCGTTCCTTACTCGTTGATTATTTATGGGAAAAGTTAAAGGTCTCAAATTATTTATTTGTATGGAATGGTTTTTTAAAATCCTGATTTGAATTATCAAATTAACTTGCATTTTGCCAATAAAGTCTGCTTTTAACGTACATTGAAGTTCAGCTTATATTTGTTTGTGAAACACCCCCAGGGGTTAAACAGAAGAGTAATTATAAACATTAATTTCAATTTCTTTTCCAAAATACAGTTGTAGCTACAACAACACTGGCCCCTGGTACAACAACTGAAACTGTCTTCGTTACTACAAACCTGGGAGTTTCAACAATCCACACTACCTCTGCAGCCACTGCCACCACCACCACCACCACCACCACCACTGAACCTTCTACCACCTCACTTGCTACAACCACTGCCACCACCACCGCCACCACCATCACTGAACCTTCTACCACCTCACCAGCTACAACCACTGCCACCACCACCGAAACCACCACCACTGAACCTTCTACCACCTCACTAGCTACGACCACTGTCGCCACCACCACCACCATTGAACCTTCTACCACCTCACCAGCTGCAACTACTGCCACCACCACTGATCCTCCTACCACCTCACTAGCTACAACCACGTTCGCCACCACCACCACCACCATCACTGAACCTTCTACCACCTCACCAGCTACAACCACTGCCACCACCACCGAAACCACCACCACTGAACCTTCTACCACCTCACCAGCTACAACCACCACCACCACCACCACCACCACTGAACATTCTTCCACCTCATCAGCTGCAACCACCCAAACTCCTGGATCAACAACAATCAACACTACCACTAACGCCGACGCCACCACAACAAAATCTACCACCACACCAACTACAGCCAATCCAACTAACATCGCGCCAAACGCATCTCCTCCAGCCAACCGTGCACTTGGTAAAAGAGGCATGGGGTTCAAGATGCTCCACGGCAAGGGCTCGGTGGTGGCATCTTACGTCATGAAGCACATAGACGGCGTGGGTTCGCTGCTCTCTTGCGCCATGGAATGCGGTGGGTTAGCCGGGTGCAGCGGATTCTGGTACTCGTCAACCCATCAGAAGTGCGCCCTCATCGATTCGAGCAAGCCATTTATACTGACCAGCGACAGGGAGGGGGCTACGTACGTGATGATTTGAATAATGTAAAAATACACACAAAATCAACACACACAACAACAAAGAAGCGTGAGAGGGGGCCCTTTGGATCTGAGTCAGTCGTTTATAATTGATTAAATGGCGAACACACATTTTCCCGTTTGCCTTAGCAATTACACAAACTTTAGACATCATAACGGGTTTAATATGCCACTTGGAAGCGATTATAATCAAACATAATACAGAGGAACTAACGTTTATTCAAATTCTATCCAGACGATATTATGCTTAGCAAAAAAAAAGAAAAAAAGAAACAAGACATATATGACGAAATGTACATTATCGTATATCAAATAATAGGAAATATAGTTCTCAACAGGCAGGGATATGTAATCGGATGATGGTCGAGTTCTTGAAAGTGATTCATACCAAATGTCATGGTGACAAAAAGGAATACTTCTGTTTTGACTAATACACATGTGTGCAATGGATTTAAAAAAAAAATACAACTTTCTAATTTGTCTTGATTTATACTTTTCATTGAGATGAAAATTAGAAAGTTTTAGTAATAAAAAAAAAAATGTCATGTCATTAACGTGTTTTATTTTAGATTATGCTCAACAACACTTATACGGTTTTGTTATTTTTGAAGACGGACATTGCTGTGGTTAATTGACCGTGACAAGTCATTTATGACTGATTTATCTGAATTCTATACCAATATTAAAATAGGTTTGATGTAATATAAATATCATATATTTCATTGCAGATAAATATGATATATTTTGTTTTCAAAAAGTGTTCTGTTTCTGTTTTTGCCTAGTATAATTTTAAAAAGGGTATTAGGCCTTATTGCTGAATAATGTATATACGATGTTCTTGATATTTCTGCATTTAATTATTCTAAAATTACACCTTCTTAAACGTTGTACAGGTGTTACTACTGAGTTCATATTAATTGTATATGTGTTTCAGTTTATGGTTGTTAGCATTCTGTACTTTAGATCACGCGTACGTATTTCAAAATAATGTAGGATATCATAATTATTGTGTTACATATCTATACATGCATATAATTAATTATGTACATAGGTCATCATCGCTGTTTAAACTAGGAATATTGTGTGAAGTATTTCTTATAAAACTGGTTAGGGTATTATAATGTATCTCGTGATTAATGGGTTCAACATGCATGTTGATGCAATTACTATTACAAGATGTACCATATTTCATGTATTGAAATGCAATTATTAAATAAATGATATAATGATTAGATTAAATAATCGATTGGGTACCTCACTGTTAGATGCACATATTATGTAAAATACAAAAAGGCAAGATAAAGTTCATTCCTCTTCAGATATCGGAACATTATCATAACCACATACGACTTTAGGCCGAAAATGCTAATAGCGCGTTCAAGTAATTGTGAGCTTTCAAAAACAGATTGCGGCATTTTGTAACACGTATCCTTTAAACAATATCAAAAGTTTTGCACCAGTTAATAAACTTGTGGGTGCCGCGTGTGTTTAATGGAAATAGACATTTTTCCTCCACCCCCTGGTTTTAGCGATGCTTTCCATTAAATAAAGAATTAAATAAAAATGTAATCAATCCAAAATGGGCCAGCGCGTTTTGTATTTGGGGACTATCGTCGCAAGAGTAGTGTCACATCTATGACACAGAAACTGAATTTGGAACCGCTACAACAGCGACGCAAAATAAATCGCTTAACAACATTTCACGAAGCAGTTGCGGGTTGCCTCGCCATACCAGTGCAAACGATCTTGCGTCCGGTCCGAAGGAGTCTCCGAAACACATCAGTAAATAGCTTCATACCGATAAACGCCAACACAAACTGCTACAAATACTCCTTCATACCCCGGGCCATACCTGATTGGAACTCAGTGCCGCTAGAAGTAACAACAATACAAGGACAAGATCAAGAAAGCAATTCAACCCCAAACGCACAAGCAAAGCAATCTGTAAACAAGACTCTCTTCCGCGCCAACAAGATCTGCGCAACCACCCTGTCCGGCTGGCCCCTACACGAAGGCGTTGGACAGAAAGAAGAAGAAGAAAAAATCATCAATTTACTTTGTAAAACTCCACGAAAATCTCCTGGAGCTTTCTCACTTCTCTTGTACTTAGTTGTTTTGCTTAATATATGGTCACAGAAGAGAAAACAAGTTTTCATTTCACAAAAGTCGTCATAATTGCTGAAATATTTAAGATAGAATATAGAATATAAAGCGTTCCAGAATGCTTTTTTCTGTTTTGGTAAACAAACAAAAATATCAGTATTTTGATGCGTCGATCGTTCATAGCATCCGGATTTAGATCACTATTTCTCGCAAACGATAAAATTTGACATCACGTTTCATTTTGTTAATAGGTAATCAGTGGAATTATTCACAAATATCTTATGATGATGTAGCTATATGGCTGGAGTCTCAAATATCTCTTGTGGACAAATCTGACAAAGTTAATGGTTCGCTTTAATTAATAAATTCGATTTCCGCCTATTGTTAGATGTTTCGTGATAACACGTATTTGGTGGCGAAATCAAATGTAATCATTATGACAGGTGAACAGTTTCCTAATCTTGCAAAGATGCCGGTGTTTTTATTTACCAACAAAGTGTATTACTTTTTAAAATAGGTTGATTGATTACTGAATGACCTTTAGGTGAAGATAAAAATAAGCACACCTACCATTTTCGTTTGCCAACAGTTGCTTTAACACTAACAGTAATTGTCTTATTCAACGACCCGCTTTTCGAATTATGCACACAAACTAATCAAAAGTGATGTGATTCTGATATTTAAACAAATTGTATTGTCAAGGACACATATCATATTTGAAAGCAATGCATGTTGGGACGGAATATAACCAAAAATAATTGTGTGCAGGTATATAAAGTTGCAGAATTAATTGTAACAACATCATTGTAATTTATTGTAATGCAAATTGTATTTGCCCTACATTAAAATAGGCGTTTACTAGTAATATCAAATGTATTCATTACATTTTGATCAATGATGTAATGTATTGCTGAAAATTATTTATCTACTACAATACCAAATGTGTAATACAATGAGATTCATTGAGGGACATGAATCAATGTAAGCAATACGAAAATATACAATATGTTTAATCATATCTTCAAACATAAACCTTGACATGCAATGATCAAGGACTAAAAACGAAAAAGCATCTTTATTATAATATAATGGTACCTTTAACACCCAAATAAAACTAAAACACATTGTTTATCGTATTATACATAATACATCCTACACTCGAATATAATGTGTAAGTATAGACAAACAAACCTACTGTTTGTAGGACTGTATATATAATTAAAGATTGTTTTGTGTTTGCAGATTATCAATTTGTTACAATTTAGTGATTACACTGCGTTTCCTACGTAATATTTTGATTGAATTAGATCCTTTGTTTCACTTTTAGTAGCTTATATATGATTGCTATTGACTTTATCTCCACTTTGTTTCCTTTCTTCGATTTCAGTAATAACATCTTATTTTCATATTAGAGTTGATATAACACGATTGCCTCCAGGAACCAAATATCCTACAAGCTCTGCTTCTTTTGTTTTAATATGCAATGTATATAATTTAATTTTAGTTTCATGAATTGTAACTACTATTCCATTGATGGTAATAAATATTTTGATTGCTTTGTTTGTTAATTGCAAACAATCACTGTAATTTTGAATTAGGGAAATTATCTAAAATCAAGCAATCCATCGCTCTGCTTTTAAATTATACGTGTTATAGCAACAATGACTCTAGAGTCTAGTAAAGTATTGTTAATATTGCACAGATTATACCTATATATTGTGTATTGTAATCCAATTATATGCCTTTTAAATTATTCACGATCAAAACTGAGATTGTGTCATTGGTACAGAATATTCGCCAAGGACATAACCGTTATCGTTCATGAAATAATTATGAAACAAACAAATCGTTCAGTTTGAATGAATATATATTGTACAAACATAAATCATGAGAGTGCAGCACTTTATGTTGACGATTATTTGCACCACATGGCAAGTATTAACAATCTTTTCCTAGGACAACTAAAATACTATACGTTTTCCCGGCCAATTTCCTACTTTACGCTCCCAAATTCGTTTATGTGCATTCAATTTCGTGCAGTTGCCTTGGATGAGTCGCTTTGGTCATTCAAATTCATACTCCGAGCATCCATATTCGTATATGGGCACTCAAATGTCAAATCGCGAACTTCAAATTCGCAAATGGGCATTCGATTTCATCATTGGGCGCTATTTTCAACAAATGGGCATTCAATTTAATACTGCAAGCTGACAATCGCTTGTTTGTGCATTCAATTTCGTTTATGGGTGACCAATTTCCAGACATGGTCATTCAATTTAAGTTACACAAACAACATCCATAGGTACTTACACATAAACATATTTACATGCATGTATACCATATACACACGCACACACATACAAACACACACATACATACACGACGACTTTGATTTCTCTTTTATATCATCATTACCGTTCTTTTCCTTACATAGTCTCGACCATTCCATCGTGTTATATATCTTTCCCTTTTCAGACATACTTTTCAACATTTATTATTCACTTTTCGATATTCATCAGTCACATTTTGTTTAGGCTTGTTTGTCAATTTTAAATAACTTTATATTCGACATAATATGTACTTACACATATAACTTTATATTCATTTCACATTGTGCTTTATTTTGGTTTTACCTCTATTCGTTAATCATTGTCTTTACTTTATCATCATGCGATATTTAGTTCACAATTTTGATCTTTATTTTCATCACATGTTCTTATTTGTCATCATCTGATCTTTATTTTATCATCATCCTTTTTCATAATCTGTATCTTTATTTACATCATCTTTTGTTTATTGATTGCACATGCACAAAATAACTGTACATGTATATACCATATACCATGATGTAACATGTCCTAACATTTCCACTCTACATGTTTAATTTGAATGAAATGATAATGAACTTGTTTGCCCATGCGCGAATTTGAATGACCGAAATGAGACCGGAGACTGCTAGAGATGAATTTGAATGACCATTAACGAAAATGAGCGTCCGTCGCTTACATTGGAATGACGCACGTGTGAAATTGGTTGCTCCGTTACTTAATATGAATGGCTAAAAACGAATTTGAATGACGATATGTCGATCCAAGCGCGGATTAGGTGAAATTGAATGCTGCTGATATGAAATTGCATAAGAAAATAGCGAAATTGACCGGGAAAACCTATAATAACAATGTACAGATATACGCATAACGGGAATCTTACTAGAAATACATTAAAGCAATGAAATGAAACAAGACAAATGGGCTTCAGCGGGAATCGAACCCAATAGCTTCAGAGGTCTGGAGTCTATACCTGGCGAAGCCCACGTATTCTTCGGTAATCTGTTTTAGTAAAATGTATTGTGTAGGCTATAAAGTTTATATATAAGATTCGTTATTGTACATGAAGCAAAAAATATTTACCTCAAAGGAATGTAGTAAATTTCTAATCTAGTAACTGCAAAAAGTGACGAGCGGTTGATAATGCGAAAATGCAAAGTAATATTTTGTACTTCATTGAACTGACTTCCTACACAATTGAAATCCTCCACTGGAGAAATTAAAATCTGAACGCTTCAAACATGCATTTCTTTATAACGATAGTGAAATTTTGAAGAAAAAAGCCTGTCACATGCTTACAGGGCCAGTACAGTTTTTGTAAGGTTGAACTTCAGGATAACTAAAACCCGCATGATAACATTACAAACTAATATTTACAACTAAAATTAAAGGGGGCCACCAGGCAAATAACGCATCATTAAATTTGTTGGTACTGTTGTGTGATATCAAATAGATGCTCACCATTTTTAAAAGGGATAGTGTGATTCATTAACAATGCATTTAATTACCACCATTGACGGAACCATTATGATCCCGTGGTTTAGTATGCGCCCGTGATATTCACGCGTACGTTTGGAGACAATATAATCACGGACGATATGTTCCTCCTAGACAAAGGGTAGTCTTCGTATGTAGACCAATGAACAAATGTTAGTATGGTGATGCTTGTTTCCAATTTTTTTTTCTTTCTGGAAACATACTATTCTGAACTTGTTGTTAGAATTGACTACTAGCAATGTCGCCTTTTATTCACAAGACAATTTTTTTTTAGGGTGGTGGTACCCTCTGTAAGAAACCAAGCGTATGAAGAGTTGAATTCCAAAGAGTGACTGTCGATGGAAGTGTACTGTAATTGATAATGCTAGTGATACAAAGAGCGATGTAGCTAGCGATGTAGATGACTTAGTAACATTGTCCCAATCCTCATAACTTACTTGGAACATGTATTGGTTCTCCCATACCTTGTCATATTCATATTAACAATATCAGCACGGGGCGGGTTTCGGTTTTCAAATTTCTATTTAGTTCAAAATATATTAGTTGAAGTGATCAGATATGAATTGTCTATATACGGGATAAATAATGCCGTGTACGAAGTAAGTACAATGAGTTAGTACATATCACTTTGCATGTTTGCTAATATTTCAGGCCAAAAAATCCAATGATCTTTTTCACACATCATTTTGTGAACATATCGGATCACACCAATATATATTTTAATAATTACTCCTCACTTTTTGCACTTGCCAACAAACTTCCTATATAGATCGCTCTTCATACAAGTAATTTCGTCTAGTTTCTCAATCGCGTTTCCTAAAGTAGTATTACATTGTGTATTAAACAGGCAATAAATAAATAAATTAGATATAAATACATACGACGTATCGTGATTTTACTTTGTGTCAGCCTCGTTTGTTCATGTTTTAAAACCCGTAATTGTCTGTCATTGTCTGGACACCGCTCATTGGGTGCTGTTCGTTAAAAATATGAAAGTTATTTATTCCGAACACGCAAATTTCGTATACCTGGGAGTTCGTAAATCCGAAAATGAAACAGGATTCGTTTGTCCTAACATTCATTGCATTGATCCGAAGGTAAATATTCCGAAGATTCGTTACTCCGAACCGGGATTCCGAAGGTTCGTTTATTAGAAAATGAAATCGGGTTCGATATTACGAAGGTTAGTTATTCCGAAAATAAAATGAGGTTTGTTAATCCGAAAATGTAATGAGGTTTGTTAATCCGAAAATGAAATAAGGTTCGTTCATCCAAAAATGAAATGGGATTCGTAACGAACCTTATTTCACTTTCGGCAGTCAGACGCAAGATTACTTTTCCGATCTTTCCGCAAAGCATGGTTTTCCAATCTTTTGGACCCTAATGAATTATGCATAAGCCGTACACCCACCATGCAACGCGCTACCCCGCGTGTTATGTCTATGGGAAGAGAAATTTCACTGTTGAACGTCGGTCGCTTACAGTTTTGGTAAGGCTGAACTTTAGTTACCAAAACCTGCACAGTAGCATTATAAACTAATATTTATAACCCCACCATGCTCGAAAGGTATACTAAAACACAAACGACAAAATAAAAAGCCTGTTATCATTCAAAAAGCGCCATTAAAACACAAGAGGGCGCTCTCTAATAATGCATTGGTTTCAACCATTTTTCATACATAATTATGCATGTGATGTTTTGTTGAAATAATGATTAAATAGAGAGATCATCATCAACAACTAGTATTTAAAAACCGCTTTTGAAAAAGTGTAAGCATTTTTAAAATTTTTTTTAAATCATCTTATTTATTTGGGCCCAAATAAATACGATCGGATATATTTATTGGTATTTCAGCCATTTCTGAACCGATTTTGACCAAATAAAGTTTATTCTGCCATTAAAATCGCATGTTCTTTCAAATTCGACACTCAGATTTTCATTACCTCACGAAGAAATTGTATTGTGCAGCGCCCTCTCTACCAAAACTGAACTACCCCTTAAAAAAATATTACGGGAAATCCAACCCAGGCAATTTGTTAATAATTGGTGTGCTTAAAGATGAATAACGAAAGTCTCTTGTCTAAAAAGAAAGAAATCGAACGCGGTAATTTTTAGAAAATCTATTCGGAATACGTAATTAGGGGTAGGGCCTATAATTTTAGCTTCAAACAGCCGTTACTACTTTCAATATAGCCGCACTCGGTTAAGGTGAAAATTATGAACACGCTATATTCATATCAAAATAAATTATGCATGCATGTGTGTGTGTGTGTTCATTTGTTTACGTATGCATGGGCATGTTTATGAATGTGTGTTTGTGTGCGTGTGTGTGTGTTTCTATGTGAGTGTGTGTGCGTGTGTGTGTGTGCGTGTGTGTGTATGTATGTATGTTTGCTTGTTGTAGGCGTGTGTGTGCGCGCACGCACGTGTGTGTGTGTGTGTGTGTGTGTGTGTGTGTATGTATGCGTAGTCACAAATTGACTGTACTTCTATCAGTGCTATCTATCTTCCTGAGTAGGTCTATCCATGACTACATTCACATCTAACATAGAAAGTAAGTTATTGACATCGATTTAAATAAATGTTGGTCCCCAACGTTTATTCCAACGGAACAAAATTGATGGAAAATTCAGCAGAATTCAAAGAATTTCATTATGTCCTTAACATTGTGTGCTCTTTCAATTATTATTGTTCATTACGTTTCACCCAAGTTAGAAAATAACCGCTTCTCAGGCCTGAGGAGAGGTTGAGAGATTCGTGCCTCTAGTAGAATTTTATCACCGTTTACACCGTTCTTATCGGTTTACTGCGTGTAACCGGAGGAGATTATCTCTATAATACCACTAGGTCTCAGGGGGGCAGTTAACAGGGCATGGAATGTTGACGAAAGCTATTAAAATGGTTGAGTTGATTTCCACCGTGGTGGAGATCACGGCTAACTTAGTGAAACGTAATGTTCATTACCTCACCAAAACATTATTTTCCGAAACGTGCTTTAAACCATAACTGAACTATCACTTTAATAAGTGAGCATTTACGTCGATTCAAGCAAAAGACTAGACACAAACATCAGAAATAACCTGTGCTCAATCTTTGAAATTCGAATATTTGTTTATTGGTTATAAGTTCATGGGTTTGTATGACATTAAATTGAACAGCAAACAATTGTAGAATTATATTTAAAGGTATAGAGGGCACTTCACACAATATTTTTTGTGAGATAATAAAAAACTGACTGTTAAATTTTAAAGAACATACAATATCATATTCAGGGGGGGGGGGGTGGTCGGCGATGGGGCTGGGGAGGGGGCTTCAGGCAACCTAGGAGTTTTTAAAACGGTCATATTCAGGGGGGGGGGGGTCGGCGATGGGGATGGGGCTTCATGCTCCCTATTGTTTTTAAAACGGTCATATTCCGGGGGGGGGGGGGTCGGCGATGGGGCTGGGGAGGGGGCTTCAGGCAACCTAGGAGTATTTCAAACGGTCATATTCAGGGGGGGGGGGGGGTCGGCGATGGGGCTGGGGAGGGGGCTTTAGGCTACCTAGGAGTTTTCAAAACGGTCATTTTCAGGGGGGGGGGTCGGCGATGGGGCTCGGGAGGGGGCTTCAATCAGGCTACCTAGGAGTTTTCAAAACGGTCATATTCAGGGGGGGGGGTCGGCGATGGGGCTGGGGAGGGGGCTTCAGGCTACCTAGGAGTTTTTAAAACAGTCATATTCGGGGGGGGGGTCGGCGATGGGGCTGGGGAGGGGGCTTCAGGCTACCTAGGAGTTTTTAAAACGGTCATATTCAGGGGGGGGGGGGGGGGTCGGCGATGGGGCTTGGAGGGGGTTTCAGGCTACCTAGGAGTTTTCAAAACGGTCATTTTCAGGGGGGGGGGGGGTCGGCAATGGGGCTGGGGAGGGGGCTTCAGGCAACCTAGGAGTTTTTAAAACGGTCATATTCAGGGGGGGTCGGCGATGGGGCTGGGGAGGGGGCTTCAGGCTACCTAGGAGTTTTTAAAACGGTCATTTTAGGGGGGGGGGGGGGTCGGCCATGGGGCTGGGGAGGGGGGTTCAGGCTACCTAGGAGTTTTTAAAACGGTCATATTCAGGGGGGGGGAGGGGGGGTCGGCGATGGGGCTGGGGAGGGAGCTTCAGGCTATCTAAGAGTTTTTCAAACGGCCATATTCAGGTCGATTTAAGTAAAAGACTAAACACATGCACAATTTAGAAATAACCTGTACTTAATCTTGAAATTCGAATATTTGATTATTGGTAAAAAGTCCATGGGTTTTTTATGTTATTAAAGGGTACCACTACCCCAAAATAATAATATAATTATAGAAAGGTAACATCTTTAGTATTCCATTCCTTCAATAAGTTCACAAAAATATGTTTTCAGAAAAAATATATAATTGGAAAACACATTCACCATTCTCAGCCGTGCGGCCATGCGGTCTGAATGCGCAGACTAGCGGCCAGCGGCGCTCTGTGCAGACCGAACGAATCATCCGGGAATCTATTGACGTACGCGTGTAATGCATTGGCGCACTCGCAAATGCCTGGCCCGTGTGGAACCAAAAGATAGCCGTGGTTCCGTAAGTGGTGGAAATTAATTGCTTTGTTTATGAATTACACAACCCTTTGCAAAATGTTGGGTATATATTTGATATCACAAAACGGTACCAAAACATATAATAATGTGTTGTCCTTTGCCTGGTGGTCCCCTTTAAATTGAACAGCAAACCATCGTACTATTACAGTTAATCCAACAATACACACAAAATTGTTCTGCAATCGAAAATAAGTCTATTTATTGTGTGGTGAGAGGACTATCGGTTGTTGTGTTTTGTAAGCGTTTTGCCTGGGGACACGCTAGCCGGATAGTAGCCTATCCGATAGGCATCGTGCTGTCTGGCAAGTTCTACCGGCAGTGTACTAACCGCGATATGCCGAATTTGAGCGCGCAGCGCGAAGCCTATCGTCAGTCATGAACGTGAAAAGTTTTATTTTCTTTTATTTACATAGAAAATCTTCGTAGAAAAGCTACGAAGCCCATATTCTTTGCCACAGACCAGGTTGATCAGCTGTTTGTCAGTGTTAGTCTTCGTTTGGAAGCTGCCTTGTAAAACCAAACGCGCAACCTTGCACAATACACTGTTAGTGGCATAGAGTAGTGGTTGTTATAGGGTCTTCGCTTCAGACTAGCGTAGGCCGTATGCACTGAACACCGCTCTGCAGTGCTCATGCGGACGCGTCCATTATTTATAGGGTGCGTCATTACAGAATATGTTGTTTTCTTTTAAAATAAAGAGTTGAGATTTGATATGGATGCAAAAAGGTATTTGTATGCTTTAGTTTTTATTGTAATGTATCTCATATTTTATCATTATGAAAGTTATGATAACATTAATGTCTGATACTAAATAAACCCCTTAATACACGGTGGAACACGCCACCGATTAGGCATACGGTATCCACATCTAGCGATCTGATTGGTTGATGATTTCTCTCATGAATTTGCTCATTAATAAATTACTCCGAATCGAGTGATTAAAGGCTATATATGGAGCCAGTTTAATAGTATCTAGCTCTCTCACAGCTAGCTAGCTCGCGATCGCATATAGAATCTCCAAGCCATATAGAGCCTTGACTAAAGGCTAGCCGGATAAGTGCATCGATGGACGCGACCTTCAAATTGAAGACATCGGCCAAAATTCAATAGGCCATGACCTCGTCGTATAAAAGGCTATTCATCGCCGACTTAATTAGATCAAAAAAATAATTTTGAGTTATGAACGTTGTGATTGATCAATATTGCGAGATAATTAACGATGCGTTTGGTTATGAAGGAGACAATTCACAGCTCTGATTTCAATAAATTCATGTTCCCTGTCTTTCTGTTAACCCCCCTCTCTCATAGACGTAGAAGGCGGGTGGGAGAGAGAGGGGGTGGGGGGGGGGGGGGTCGGCAATGGGACTGGAGAGGTGGCTGCAGGCGAACCTGGAGTTTCAAAAACGGCCATATTCGGGGAAAAGGACACCGAACATTCGGGCAATGTTTTCCATGGGTGCATAATTATCATGTTTTCTATGTGGTGACAATTCTTAACTCTGGCCCAAAATGAGAGGTATATAGTAATTGTGTTTTGCTTGTGTCTCTATTAAAGCAAAAAGGTTTTTTGCTTAGAGACACGCTAGCCGGATAGGTGCATAGATGGGTCACGCGCACTTCGAATCGAAGGCAACATCCCAAATCAATAAGCCACGACCTTGTGCTATACAAGGCTTTCATCGTCGACTTGATCAGAACGAACATTCATTTTAAATTACCAGCGTTAATCAATATTATAATTGTTTCGCAGTAGAAAATATGTCTATATATACCAGTTTTATTGTGTGGTGAAAATGTATTCTTAACTCTGGCCCAAAATGAGAGGTATATAGGTATTTGTTTTTAGTATACATGTGTGTTGCCTAGAGAGTGACACGCTAGTCGGATATGTGCACGATGGGTCACACGCACTTCAAATCAAAGACAGCACTCCAATACAATAAGCCACGACCTTGTCCTATATGCAAGGGTATTCATCGCAGACTTTATTAGCGTTCTGATTAATCAATATTGTGAGATATTTACGATGTTCGTGTTTTTAACCCTATCAAGCCCAAGGAGGGGCTGATAAGTCCCCTACCATACTATTGATCACTGCTTCTACAGCTTTTATTCGATTTACCATGTTAACACCAAACTTGGTGACTTTTCCTAAAATCTTATTGCAATCATTTTGGTATACAAATTGACTAGTTTGGCCACTTTTAGTTGCCATGGTAACTATAAATTAAAGAGAATGTTGTTTTTTCGTAAACAAGTGAAGTTTTGATGTTTTTCTGGCCAACTTTCATGAGAATCATTAATAACAGGTTGTTGTGAACGGGAATTAATTTCCTCAGGTTTTCAATAGCTTTCTTTGTTTTAAAATACAAAATGTCGTAAAACAATAAAATGATAGGAATAAGATCAAATTAGGTTTTGATATATTTTTGGTGATTAAAATCTGCTACTAGGGGTTCTCTCTGATGTCGACAACATTTTGAAATAAACAAAGTAAATTTGGTTCATGTTTATAGATTAAACATTGAGGAAAGTGTATACATACAGTATGATGTATTCGAATGTTTGCTAGGTTGTGTGAAAGTCAATTAATTTCACAATGACTTTGCGGGCACCATTGGCCTCTAAAACCCAATAGATTCCACATAAATGTCGTAATCTATGTTCCAGATTATGTGATATTACATGAACATGTTAACAAGTTAAATTTGACTACCCAATATCAATCCATTTGGCGAAAACGGCAAAAAATGTCTGAATTCTGACACTTTCTATAATATTTTTCATCATATTATCGTAAATAGCGCCCTCATATGGTGACCTTAAAATTGTTTATGATTGTTTATGATTGTTTATGACATGTGTGCCAAATATGAAAGTGGTTGATTGAAAAGTAAAGGAATTACGCACACACACACACACACCCTTGGGCCTAGGAACGCCAAAATAGCTTGGGCTTGACAGGGTTAAAGGAATAGTTGAGTTTTGGTATAAAGGGAACTGCACAGAATAATTTGTTTGTGAGTCAATGAAAACTGAGTATCACATTTGAAAGAGCACTCAACTTTAATGACAGAATAACATTTATTTGATACAAATCGGTTCAGAAATGGCTGAAATATCCATTAACCATTTGGAAAAGTTGCGGGGCCCTACAATTATTCAATAATTTTGCACCAGCCGTTAACAAACAATTTCAGAAATGCCTTTTTTCACAAATTTACAAAATAATATATTGTTAGAAAGCTGCTACTTATCTCTCTAACTAATCATTATTTCAACAAAACATCACACGCACAAAAGTTTTTTTTTTAATATGGTTGAACCCAATCAGTTCTTATTAAGCGACCTTTTGAGTTTCAACGGCTCTTATTGAATGACATGCTTTTTCGAGCATGATGGAGTCATAACTTAAAGTTTGTAATGTAATGGTAGGGCTTCGGTTACTGAAATTTAGTTTTACCAAAACTGTACTCGGCGATGGGGCTGGGGAAGCCCGGCTTCAGGCAACCTAGGAGTTTTTAAAACGGTCATATTCGGGGGGGGGGGGGGGAAGCTCGGCGATGGGGCTGGGGAGGGGGCTTCAGGCTACCTAGGAGTTTTTAAAATAGTCATATTCGGCCCCCCCCCCCCCCCCCAAAAAAAAAAAAATAAATAAAATAAATAAATAAAATAAATAAATAATACTAATAATACTAATAATAATAAAACAAATGAATAATAATACATTTAGGCAAGAACAAAATAATTTTCTAGCCAAATCATGTAATGTTGGGGCAATATAAATCATACAAATTCCATCATATTCAGCATTCAGGCAGTTCAATCGTAATATCATTTTCCTTTTTAGGTTTGGCTCATAATGTGGAAACTGATATTTGGGCAAATGACTATATAAACGGCAAAGCTCTCGCTTTAGCATGTTAGGACCGTAGCCAGAATATATTTCAATGGAGGGTGCGTAGTTTACAAAAAACGGGACCGAAACAAAACGTGGCCGAGTCGTGTAAGCCGGTAAAAAGTGGACTCGCGATCGGTAAAAAGTAGATCCGGGACAGGCAACAATTAGACCTTTCTGAATTTTTGGAGGTGCACACGCACCCAACGCTCCCCCTCGCTCAGCTCCGGGCCTGTATCCGTCCCCTCTCCTCGCTCGCCGTATGTTTATCACTCTCCTTTTCTTGAGCTGAATCTCTGTAGTTATTTCCCCTTTTCGTATACCTATATTATACAAATCACTGACGTAATATTAACTGAATATCAAAAGAAAGGAGAATATTGATTTTCTACCAGATACTGAATTGGAAATAAACGACCTTGTACACTCTCTTTCATTAGAATGCAATGTCCAAATCAATAATTGGTTAAATTATGTCAAAATGGTCAAGGGGATCATTCTAAAACCGAACACAAAAAATAACTACCCCCCTAAGCAATTGCCCAAAATTTCATAACCAAGAATCGTTTCACGATTTCGTCTTGCCAAAATATCCCTATGGTAGTTAGAACAAAAATGTGTAAAAATAAAATAAGAGGTTATCATTAAAGTCATACCTGTAAAGTGTCAGATATTGCACAAAATGACATTTGAGACTTCAATCCTATATCAATATCATTGTAAAATACAATTGAAAGATTTGTGAAAGTTTGAAAGAAAACGAACACTGTTTACCTAGTGAAAAAAAAAGAATATTGAGTTCATATTTTATCACCGAATACTGATGGTCTGCAATACATTTGTCGCAGTAATGAATGATCCGTTCGAGATATTCGCACCCGTGTATGTTTACACACGTAGTACAGAATTCATGGAATTTGAACTCGCTCGGCTCAAAGTTCAATCTCCGGAATGTTCTCACGGGTGCTGCATGCGGACGTTCTCAGCTAGGACAATTGTACTTTTTATCAGAAGCGTTAATCAACGTGATTGAAATAAAAGATTTAAATGATAATTATCTTCATACTAAAGGGACATTTGAACAAATCAAACCCTATTTTATTCTTCTTTTACCATAAGCTAAACAACACGGTAGAAGAGAAACGAGGAAGCTCCAAGTAATTTTCGTGGATTTGGACACTTTACAGGTATGACTTAAATCCATGGTTGAGTGAGCACACATTAAAGAGAAAAATCATATTTCAAAATTCGCAAAAGTATTATCATCATAGCTGTTTATTGATTAGTAAAAACATTTAAAAATTCACTATTGTACAATTGCAATTAATGCATTTTACCACGTGTGCCATAACAAAATCAAAATGAATGGAATATCAAACAGCATTGTTTCATAAACCATAATCAATGCATTCATCCACATGTGCTGTTTCACAACAATGTACAGGCACGCGCAATGCCTTGTGACTTTTGAATTGGGCCATTTTGTCTTTAATATGTGCTCATTCAGCCACAAAGTGATGAATTTCTCTGATTTCCACACATAATGTACATAACAACTGTACTAATACTATGGCAAGACGACATTTTGAAACAAGTATCGGTTATGAAATTATAAGCAGTTGTTTAGGGGGGTAGTTACTTTTTGTGTTCGGTTTATTTAAGGTGTGTGCATGTGTGTGTGTGTGTGTGTGTGTGTGTGTGTGTGTGTGTGTGTGTGTGTGTGTGTGTGTGTGTGTGTGTGCGCGTGTGTGTGTGTGTGTGTGTGTGTGTTTTAAAAGTGTGTCAGCAGTTCTAACAGTTGGGTTCATTTGACGTCAAAATCGACTTCGGATGCTTTTCGAAATACGGGATCTAATTAAACTAATCATATTATCATGTTATAAACCGTAGCGTGGCGTGTCGGACTGCTTTCTTGGGGGGGGGGGGGGGCACACACATTATTAAGGGCACATCTCATATTATGTTTTTCTTAACTTCATCGAAATTGTCCCCTTACATTTTCCAATTGTGGTCTATGGAGGAGGAGGGGGCTTCACGTGCCCCCTGTGAGCCCTCCGTAGCTACGCCCCGGCGGTTAGGGGGGGGGGGGGGGGGGGGGAGGGGTCACTCTCATACAAAAGTTCTACCCACCCGTGTGCATCGACCTGTAAAATGGACCCAAACGTCAAAAACTTGTTCACCTGAAAAAGTAACCCTTTTTGTGGATTTTTTCTAATGAATGCTGAATACCAACCGTTTTTTAAAGGAAAACGTCGACGACGTGCACTTTAAAAGGTATTTTTTGTTTTTGTTTTAATGAGTGCTGAAAACGTCGACGACGCCGTATAGCTGAAAATAATACCCTTTCGACGCCTTTTTTGGATGCGGGTGCGTAGCATCATATTGGGACTGACCCCCCCCACCCCCCCCCCCCCCGGAACTAACCTAACCCTTACATCCTTTATCACTTCATCACTTTATTATGCAAATTCTGCCAACAAAAAGGAGAGACATAACACGAGACACTCGAATATAACAGTCGGCATAGGAGTAAAGCTAGTGCAATAACAATACCAAATAATATAATACAAAATATCTGTAACACTTAGTTTATAAATTAACATTAACATCAAACTGTATAGATTGATATATCAATAGATCAACATAATCGTTTACATTAATAGAAAGGTGTAAGTTTAATACATTAAGTTGGCCTATACAGTGAAGATACATCGTTCGTGACTCTTCGGTCTGAACAGTCTCTAGTAGACGTAGACGTAGGGCCCAGTTGCAGAAAGAGATACCAACGATTGTAAGTTATGAGCCAGCGAATTTGCTCCATTCAGCCAATCAGATTCGCGCATACAGAACACATGACCTTACTGACAATTAATTGTAACTTGCAATCGATTGTATCTCTTTCTAAAATTACGGGGCCAGCACGTAAAGTGTCGTCATGCCACTCCCAGGTTCCGCCCCCACGACCGCCCATCGTTCAGGCAACTATGGCTCAGCCGATTGATAAACACTGTCCAGTACAGGATGGTGAATAGTTGAGAATTGTGACAGATGAGCGAGTGATAGTGGCCTCATACGCGTTGGATGCCGCGTAACTTATATCCTTACATTACAACTCCTGATTCTTCAACCGCAAATCTGAGTATTAATTTGAGTGAGAAAGGCCGCGATATAAATTGTTGTTCGCTTTTGCGGACTAAACAACTATGCTTATTGGACGTTAATGATGGAACCAACATTTCGAGCTTGATTGAAAATAAGAGATAAGTAATTATAATGATTTGCTTGTGAATCTGTAATATACTTTGAAGGTCTATAGACTTGTGGACGTATTGTTCGTGTGTCGACAGTCAGAGATTTTGTATTCACCTATGGGCGCAACTTTCGAGACGGCGGTTAATAATTAACCCGTGTGTATGTGTATCCAGAGGCCGCTTGAACCAAGCTAACTTTCGAATGTCAAAATCCCTGGGATACAACGACTTAATAAGGATGGGTACTGCGGTTGCAGCTCTCCTCTCGTTGTTCATCTTGCTATTGCTTCATGACGTCGCGCACGCTCAAGATGGTAAGATTTATAGTCTCTTGATATCTACAATTGAAGGGATTATTTTTAAAAGGCAATAGGGCGCTCTCTGAAAGCTCATTATTTTCAACCGTTTTTGATAAAACAAAATAGTGCATGTGATGTTTTGTTAAAATAATGATTAAAGGAACTAAGTAACATTGTCCAAATCCTCAAAATCCAACTGGAATTCTAGCGGTTTCAAGCATGGGACAGGATTCGTTTTCCTTTTCGTTCAACATATATTTACGCTTGAAGTGAAGTTCGGATATGAAATTATTTACTAGACCTTTACAGTGTAAAGGAATATAACTTTGCATTTTCGCAAAATTCTTAGTTAAATAACCTCAGATTAACTTGAAATTTTCATACATTATTTTTTGGACATATAAGTTTACACCGATACATACGCATTATTTTTTGCTAACAAAGTTACAAGATCCCTTTAAATAGATAGATCATTAACAACTATATGAAAACTTCTTTAGAAATGTTTTGAACAAGTGTAAGCATTTTGAATATTTGTTTTTATATTATCGAACAAATCTAGGGCCCCAGATTTATTCAGAACGGTTATGAATATTTCAGCTGTTTCTGAACCATTTTTGATCAACGTTTATTCTGCATGTCATTAAAAGTGTATCCTCTTTCAAATTTGACACTCAGTTTTTCTTGACCTCACTAACTATTTTGTGCAGCGCCCTCTTTACCAAACTTTTAATTGCCCCTTTAAATAGCTTCGTATCAATTCATATTACTGAACTTTGGGATACATTGCATGGTCATAATCACAATACGGAACGATCAATGTTCATAGGCAAGTGTACAAAGTTGAAAAAGAAACCCTTTTTTTTTCTTCCAATGTTGAAAAAGTGGAGTCAGCGCATTTTGGAATTAAATGGATAGTCGGTTCTGGTAAAGTTCTGGTACAGCTTTGGCAAACTGAATTTTAGTAACCGAAGCCTGCAGCGTTAAATTACAAACTAATAGTTCAAACTCTGCCATGCTCGAAAGGAATACAAAATTACGAATGACTAAGTAAAAAGCCTGTTTTCATTCAAAAAGAGCCGCGCTCTCTGAACACGAAGTATCGGTTTCTACCATTTTACATAAAATATTGTGCATGTGATGTTTTGTTGAAATGTACAAAAGAGATTTTTAAATCGTTCTTGACTATCGTTCTATCTAATCACTAGGATTAGATTGAACGATAGTCAAGAATGATTTAAAAATCTCTTTTGTACATTTTTGAAAAGAGGAAGCATTTTTAATTTTTGTTAATGGCTGGTTCAAAATTAGCGAATAATTGTGGGGCCACACAAATATTTGTAATGGTATATGTTTACGGATATTTCAAACATTTCTGAACCGATTTTCATCAAATAAAGTTTATTCTGTCATTAAACTTGTATATTAGCTCTATCAAATTTGACACCGTTTTTCATTATCTCACCAACAACTTGTTTGTGTAGCGCCCTCTATATCAACATCTCATCTATCGGCTCTTTAAGCTCTTCAATTATTGGATAGATTTGTAATTATTTAAACAAGTTTATGCTGATCTCACACAATGGCAAATCACCCTGCTAATATCAAAATTTGAAATTCGACGAAAATTATTTATACGAACTTGACGATTTTGGTAAGGCTGAACGTTAGTAACCAAAA
Source organism: Echinarachnius parma (assembly GCA_037951105.1). Classification (NCBI taxonomy): domain Eukaryota; kingdom Metazoa; phylum Echinodermata; class Echinoidea; order Clypeasteroida; family Echinarachniidae; genus Echinarachnius; species Echinarachnius parma. The sequence goes on along the minus strand of JBAMJV010003349.1, from coordinate 6,918 downwards.
CCTGCACAGTAATATTACAAACTAATATTTATAACCCCACCATGCTCGAATGGTATACAAAAATACAAACGACTAAGTAAAAAGCCTGTTATTATAAGTAACCACAAAAAAGCGCCATTAAAACACAAGAGGGCGCTCTCTAATAAGGCATTGGTTTCAACCATTTTTCATACATAATTATGCATGTGATGTTTTTTGAAATAATGATTAAATAGAGAGATCATCAACAACTAGTATTTCAAAACCGATTTTGACAATTTTTGAAAAAGTGTAAGCATTTTTATATTTTTTAAATCATGGTATTTATTTGGGGCCCAAATGAATAAGATCGGATATATTTATTGATGTTTCAGCCATTTCTGAACCGATTTTGACCAAATAAAGTTTATTATGCCATTAAAACTGCATGTTCTTTCAAATTCGACACTCAGTTTTTCATTACCTCACGAAGAAATGTTGTTGTGCAGCGCCCTCTCTACCAAAACTGAACTACCCCTTTAAAAATATATTACGGGAAATTTTACCCAGGCATGCTCGAGAGGTATACAAAATTACAAACGACTAAGTACAAACCCTGTTTTCATTCAAAAAGAGCTATTAAAACACAAAAGGGCGCTCTCTGAAAAAGCATTGGTTTCAACCATGTATGTGATGTTTGTTAAAATAATGATTAAATAGAGAGATCATCAACAACTTTTTAAAAACCGCTTTGGAACATTTTTGAAAAGTGTAAGCATTTGCTAATTCTTTTTGTAGATCATCAAATAGAGTTATTACGATCGGATATATTTATGAATATTTCAGCCATTTCTGAACCGATTTTGATTAAATAAAGTTTATTCTGCCAGTAAAGTTGCATGATTCTGCCAGTAAATTCTACACTCAGTTTTTCATTACCTCACAAAAAATTGTGTTGTGCAAAACTGAACTACCCCTTAACTACCCCTTAAAAGGGGTAGTTCAGTTTTGGTATAGATGGCGCTGCACGAAATATTGTTTTTGTGAAATAATGAAAAACTGAGTGTAAAATTTGCAAGAGCATGCAATTTTAATGGCAGAATAAACTGTATTTGATCAAAATCGGTTAAGAAACGCCTGAAATATCAATACATTTATCCGATCTGGGGCCGAGATTTTATTCGATGATTTTTGTAAACATTTATAAAATGCTCAATTTTTTTTTCAAAAAATTTCAAAAGAGACTTTAAATAGTTGTTGATGATCTCTCTTTTCATCATTATTTCAACAAAACATCACATGCATAATTTTTTAATGAAAATGGTTGAAACCAATGATTTTTTTTTTGTAATTTTCTATACCTTTTGAGCATAGTGGAGTTCAGGCGCGCCGGAAGCAGTTTTGGATTGGGGAGGGGGGGGGGGGGGGGGGGGGGCAAAACCCAAAGGGGGCTCACGATTTATGTGTTTAGGGGCTCATGCCCGACCACACTCACAGGGTTGCCTACCACGGGGAAGATTTTGCATTTTTATACTTGAAATGATGCAATCTGGGGCATAACAAAAACATAAAGCATATGCCACATTTGTATGATCCAACATCATAGCTTACAGCTAAAAATGAGTCCTGGGGGAGCGAAGCGACCGAGGGCTGGGGCAGAGCCAGGGGGTTGGGAGGGGGTATCCCCCTCCCACGGAGAAGATTTGGCCTGTATATACTTGAAATGGTGCAATGCAATATGGTGCATAAAAACATAAACCATATGCCACATTTGTATGATCCAACATCATAGCTTACAACTAAAAATGAGTCGCGAGGGAGCGAAGCGACCGAGGGCTGGGGCAGAGCCAGAGGGGGAGGGTTTGGGAGGGGGTATCCCCATCCCACGGGGAAGAATTTGCATTTATTTACTTGTAATGGTGCGATTTGGTGCACGTCACACAAACAGCAAAGCAATAACAGTCTACACAGGAAGTACGTGGACTGATACAGAAAAACCCACCAGACGTACCAAATGCAAGTTACACAACAAACTGATATACATGTAATTTGTTTGCGCGCAAAGCGAGCAGCGAAAATTTTAAATGGATGAATAACTCAGTTTTTAAACGTTAGAATTAACAAGTATTGGCTGATACATTTAATTTGTTTTCTTTCTTTTTTCTTCCTTTTTTTTTTGAGGGGGGAGGCTTTTTTGGAGGGCAAAAACGCGTTTTGCCCCCCCCCCCCACTTTTTGGATTGGGGGGGCGGCCGCCCCCCCCCCCTGCCCCCCCACTTCCGGCGCCTATGGTGGAGTTATAACTATTAGTTTCTAATGCTATTGTGCAGGTTTACGTTACTAAATCTCAGTCTTACCAAAACTGTACTACCCCTTTAAAGATATATATACTTGAGTAATGTTCGAGCCTGAACATTTTCAAATAGAAAAAAATGTATGGCCTTGAATGCGAGAAAATATTGCTTAAATACCAGATTGAAATGTCATAGTTTCGTATTTACACTACAATGCTTATGTGACATAAAGATTTAAGATGTATTTAATAATTGAACACATCTAGACGTCGTGAAAAAGAATTAAACATGTTGAAAGAGAGGCGTCATTCTGTACACATGTCGCCATCTCTGAAATAATTAGCTGAACATTGCTACTCAAAAGATACGTTATTCAGAAACCTGCTGATGATGCATGTTTATATTTTTCTTCAGTTAGTTGATTCTTCCTTTGTTTGTAATATATTATATTTGATGACACAAACTAATAGTAATACTTCACCATGCTCGAAATAAATACAAAAATATAAAATACTATGTAAAAAAAACCTGTTATCATAAAAAAGAGCCGTTATAGATACAAAAGGGCCCTTTCTTATAAGGCCGGGGGCCGCGATTTTTTGTATTGCTCCAAAACGCGGTAAGATGACTCGCCGTTGCTTGGTGACTTTTTCTTGTGGGTCTTGCGCATATTTTAAAACAAGAATTTTGAAAATCGGACCTACCGTTACGAAGTCACGTGACCTTTTGTCTATGCATGTCAGCCCGAAAATCGCTCAATTTCGTGATTTGTGTACAAAACATATGGAAATATCAATTTTCGTAAAAGGAGGTATATCATTGGTTATTTGGTCTTGTTTACATTGTATATGTTTATTTTGGAGTTCAAAACAGTTGAATTATAGTTCGAAATAAAATAGACAACAAAAAACAATAAAATACATCAATTAAAAAAAACAATACATAAGAAATTATGAAAACAATAGAAAACATAAGGAAGAACCTGGCTCTTCCAAATTTGTTGTCGTATTATTATTCCAAATGCTCTAAAGAGTATATGTAGTGAAAACCAGAGTTTAATTATGAAGAATATATGATTTATAGGTAAAAATATGAATTGTATGACCTTATTTGCATAAATTACCATAAATATGCAAATTAATACATTTTTCAAAAAATAGAAATTACCATTGTATTCTATAAACTTCACTTATCATGCGTGCACATTTTCACGGCGATCGGCCGCTCTGCGGCCAAGATCTTAGGGGGGGGGGGGGGGGGCCATAATGGCCCGCCCCCCCCCCCCCCTCCCCCGGCCGTAGGAAGACCTCAAATAGCCCGGCCTTTTTAGGGTTAACACTTATTGATATCAAGTACTTTTAATTTTAAAAATGTGCATGTGATGTTTTGTTAAAACAAATGAGATGAAGAGATCATTAACAACTATTAGAATACATCTTTTGTATGAATTTTTAACGTGTAAGCATTTTCCTTCTTTTTTATCGGCTTGTTTACAATTATTGAATAATTGAGTGGCCCAACAATAACTTTGATAAATTGATATTTCAGCCGTCCCTGAACCGATCTTGATCAAATACAGTTTCATTATGTTTTTAAAATGTTAATGCTCTTTCAAATTTGACACTCAGTTTTTATTACCTCACACGTAATTATTTCATGCAGCGCCCTCTATACCGACACTCAATGATCCCTTTAAGAAGGCTCTTCAAGAAAAAATCTATTTGTGAGGTAATGAAAAACCAAGTGTAATATTTTGTAAGAGCACGTGATTTTAAAGATAAAAGTAATTGTATTGGATCGAAATCAAAGAAAATTATCTTATTCCAAATCAGAAAACAATGTAAGGTGAAAGAAAAAGGACCAAAATTCCCCTGCGACCCACGCGCAGCGTATAAATTCAAATAACTATCTTATCACCCCATAGTATGTGGTGGTTGGGGATGGTGGTGGATATTTTTCTAACCAACCTAGACCGACATGATTTCCGAACAAACAACCATGAACGAATGACTAAACAACGAAATTACCAAACTCCTCCAAACATTTCCACGCTATACCGATCCTAATTTATTGACAACATACGTTATTTTATCACGAGCGAGCGAACCATATTAAATCCCCCATAATCCTCCCTAATGTAGTTTTCAAAATTTTTCCCGGCCGGTAATGAAGCGGGACTAAAATCCCCTTAATTCAGTGAATTCTTGGTTCTGGAGTTTGAGTAACGTAACTTAAAACCTGTCATGCCTGTCGCGTTAAGTTTGATTATTAGAATAAATGTGGGCCCTACATGTATTCGATAATTTAAGAGATATCAAAATAATCTAGTAACTTTGTTTACAGGTACAAACAATGATGCTCTATTAAAATGTGTATTGGTGTGATCTGATTTGTCTAGAAAGGTATTTGTGAGAATTTCAAGTTAATTGGATGTTATTAGGATGAGAAATCAGCGAAAATGAAAAGTAAAATTCGCTTATTAATTGCACTTACTTCTTACACGGTTGAAAATGTCCCGTAGATAATGCGAACCCTTCAGTCGCAAATATCTCATACAAATATCATAAGGAAATGGAAATTTGACATTCCGAAACCTATCCTATGCTGGTATTGCTAATACGAATAGAACAAGGTAAGAGGGAACCGCTATAATTCCAATTGGATTTTGAGGATTCAGACAATGTGACTAAGTCCCTAATATGTTATGCGGTTAATATTTGTGGATGATCTCTCTATTGAATAAATTGGTAAAACAAATAAGTGTTTAAAACTGTATTTGTTTAGCTAGCGCCCTCTTGTATTTTTACGGCTGCTGTTTGAATGATAACATACACCTGGCTTAGCCGTTTGTATAATATGTATCCATATGACATTGTGATTCTCTGTTGTGTGTATAATTGTACTGCCCTGCAAAAGTGTGACCTGGGCCTATTTTCTTGTTTCTTTTTTTATACTTTGTTGACAGTTGTATATTCAATGAAGGGATCCAAAACGGCTTATGCCGAAAGGGTGGGTAGCGTCGCGTCGCGTTGACTGGAACGCGACCATTCGTCCAAAGCCCCCCCCCCCCCGGTTTTGCCGAAAGGGTGCGTTGGGGGCGTCGCGTCGCGTCGCGTTGACTGGAACGCGACCATTCGTCCAAAGCCCCCCCCCCCCCAGTTTTGCCGAAAGGGTGCGTTGGAAGCACTGATTTCCCATCGACAAAAAAATCATGCGATTAGGCATATCTCAGCCAATTCTTAACATATTTAATTGATTTTGGGTATTTGGACATTATTTTGTATGCTCTTTCGGTAAATGAAGTTCAAATAAAAAAATAAAAAAAGATTTGTATGACGTCATATCTTGTGTACTCAATTTGCTCAAGAGTAACCATCGAAGCCTTGGAATAGTTCACCTTCGGATTGAATTAATTTGTGTGTAATCGAAACTTGAAATGACACAAACCTGAATGATGGTGGTCAGCAGTGGCGTAGCGTGGTCGGACTGATTGGGGGGGGGGGGGGCACGCAAAATTATTGGGGGGCACACCTTATGTATTTCTTTGTTTTTTTTCAAAAAATGGCCCCTTATGTTTTCTATTGTTTTTCCAAATTATTGGGGGGGGGGGGGGCACAGGCCCCCCGTGCCCCCCCCCCCCCCCGTAGCTACGCCACTGGTGGTCAGACTAGTGGCGTACCCGGGGGGGGGGGGACTGGCCATATACATTTTTTGAAGCCGAGACCAAGTACATTTACAATTTTCGAGGGCTTAAATGTGGTCTCGAGACCAGCTACAAATTGTAAAGAAGGGGTTCAAACCCCCAAAACAGTCATTATTTGGTCAAAAATGGGGGGGGGGGGGTTTGAACCCCCCCACCCCCCAAAAAAAAAAAATAAGAAAAATAAAAAAATCCCCTCCCCTTGGTACGCCTATGGATCAGACTCAAATTAATTAACTCCGAAGGTAAACTATTCCAAGGCTTAGATGTAGAATCTTTAGTAAATGTGTATTTTGATACAATTTAGGCCCTTCATAAGTTTTATATACTTTCAGGTACACAATCGAACACACATGGCTCGCAACTGAGCTTCATTATACAACGCAAGGCGGTTGTACAAACCCATTTCCTGCAATGCGCGGAACGCGGTAAACTAAACCCCTCAAAAAAAAGTTCGGAAACTCAAGTTTGATCGATCATATCTCTCAAATTTTTAAATTAGCATATTCGAAATTGGTATCACAATAAAGCCTCATTATATACCTTTCAAACGGTCCATATGTGTAGTGATTATGCAATTGGGGCGATTGCAGTAGCCCAGAGAATAGGGGGAGGCAGGAAGTGAAATGTCGCAAAATGGCTCAATGCATTTAATTTACGAGTGCATGACTGTGCTGACCAGTTTTTTAAAAGTTCACTTTCTATTGAATACTGCCACCCTTTCCATTCATCAAAATCATTGGAATTTGATACCATTTTAATGGAAATGATCTCTTCATTACGATGGCATATTAATCGTAAGGATTATGCAAATGGGGTGTGTGCAGCGAACCGGAATATGGAGATGGGTCGAGTGTGAAATCAAACAAAAAGATATGGATTTGACACAAAATCAGAGCGTTGCATTTTTTTCGAGCTTTTGGGAGGATTTTTTAGCATTTCAAATAAAATATTCATGATTCAAATT